>BOSO01013555.1:0-34398 GCA_018403395.1 Gorsachius goisagi
AAGGTTTCAGTTGAATATGAGGAAAAACTTCTTTACTCTGAGGGTGACAGAGCACTGGAACAGGCTGCCCAGGGGGGTTGTGGAGTCTCCTTCTCTGGAGATATTCAAAGCCTGCCTGGACGAAGTCCTGTGTAACATGCTCTAGGTGGCCCTGCTTTAGCAGGGGGGTTGGACTAGATGATCTCCTGAGGTCCCTTCCAACCCTTGCCATTCTGTGATTCTGTGTGATTCTGTGTGATTCTGTGATTCTGTGTATTCCCTGCCACCACGATGTTGCAGGCCTCCCTCATATTCCTCCTCAGTCTTCTCCTTTCCTGTCTAGAGACACTTGGTTTATTTAACTATTTTTTATACAGATGATGTGCTAAACTTTTTGTTGTTCCCTGTCATGTTCTCTGTATTTTTCTGACCATAATATACCCTTCAGTAATCAGAACTGCATGTAGTATTCAAGAAGTCTGCCTAGTTGTGCATTTTGTTTCACCTGCTCTTCATTTCCCTGGTGTTGATAACATTCCACTTGTTCCCTCTGCATGTAGGACTCCACTGATAACCACTGGTATCCTGTGACTGCACTTTCACAGTGGTTAGCTTCCTACTAAAAATTTTCATGTGACTATTATGAAAAAGTTATTTTCTGTAAACTATGTTTCTTCAGTATTGTTATGAGCTATTACTCCTCTGTTATTCCTGTGGATCTTTCAGGCTGAAGACTACCGCTTCATCACATTCTCTGATAAGAAATAGAAACAAGGAAAAGAAGCAGAAGATCAGTTAATCATGAGCAAGGAAGTTACTTAAATGTCTTATAGGTAACATAAAGGTCAGGGACCTGTAGAAAGATAAAGATCTGGAAATGTTCCATTGTTCTGCAGAAGTGGAACTAAGGAGCAGTGAAAATAATCAAGCTCATGCAAGAACTAATAGCTGATATCTCCCATGTTCCAGTAAGATGTCCAGGAGAGATGACCACTCGTCTTAGATGTCTTTTATTAACAACCATAACCTAAAAAATAAACTGAAATACACCTTTCATTTCCAGACGACAAAGACATTCCTCCCAAAGTAATAGCCACGATTTCAGCATCTACTATTAAGTCATTGCTAGAGGTCAGAGACCATGTCATCACATCTCTCATTGCTTCTATTCTCCTAAATATGACCACAGAAAAAAGAATAAGGGTTGGTTGGGTTTTTTTAAACAGAAATTACTTAATTTCCTAGGACTTTTTTTTATTTGGGTTTTTTTCTCTAGTGGACATTGTATGTACTTGTATTTAAAATATACTGAATACTTTGCTTCACATTCAGCATCTTGTTTTCTCACCATTAAAACAAAGTCTGCTTCTTCATCTTGCTTTAAGTTGTCTTATGCAGTTGCACTGTCAAATTGCAATGACAGTTCTTATGAGGCAGCAAAGGAAAGAAAAGAAAAATCAGCTGAGATTTTTTAGAGAGGATGACTATTGTTGAATGCCTATGTCTGTATAAAATAATATATACATGAAGGAGGTAAATCTTCCATGCTGAATTTTACCACTCACATATGTTTGACTAAGCCTCTTTATTTTATTATATCCCTGCATTTGTACACTCTACAAAGTTAGGCAGACTGGATACAAATAAATTACACCCTGGGATGGAATTATCCAGCTCAGATTTTATAGAATTAATCTTGGAAACACTGATTGTGTTTCCTCAGTCTTTTGGACACTGCATCACATACTAAATTACAATATCACAAATTGGATGGGCACATATCAAGAGAAATACATTTTCATATATACATTTATATTAATTTCATATCAGTATACTTGAACTTTAAAAAAAAAACAAAGCCATTTGCAAATCATTTAGCATAGGTCATACAGAATCAAGCACATGAGTAGATCCATGGACAGCAGCTGACCTGCTCAGGCAAAAAGCAGCCTAATCAATAAAGTAAATGAGAAACCTTTCAATGGATTCAGTGGGTTTTGAATCATGTTTAAATTTGTTATAAAAATGACTGACTGATTCAAAACCTGTATCTATTAGTTAAATTTGTTAGGCATTATATAAAATACTAGAAGTGGGAGCCATGACATGTAAAAAGTCAATATTAATCAGATAGAAACTGTCAGGCAAAAGAAAAATAGTATCATATATCTCTCACTAAACACAGAATCAAACAGAAAATATATTACATTTGTCAGACAAATAGAATACATATAGGTATGAACTACCAACATCACATTCACTGCAGTTTCATGAGGAGGGAATATTGGTCAGAACTCAGCATTTATTTAATTATTTAATAAAATTCTGCTTGTCGTCAGACAAACTAGTTAAAAATTTTGGTCAACATCACTATACCTTTTCAGATGGTTATTTTCAAAGCCAAATTCTTAAAATTGGTGATAACTTATTAGGTCCCGTTTTAGGAAATAGTTCAAAGGAGCAAATACAGTCATGGAAAACTTAATTTCATTATGTTTTGCACTTCTGTGTCTACCACCTGCTATAAACTGCTTGAGTAGTTCTTGTTATACAATGTAGTGTGCTAGTAAACCTTAATATTTCTTTCTTAATACTCCAACATATTCTATAAATTATTATCTCTTGAAATAGTATAGCTTTCTCAAGAAAAAGAGAATTTAAATGGCCTTCATCACCCAAGATAACTGATCTGATGACTAGATTATTTAATAGATTCCCAGTCTAGCATTTCCATGAAACTACCTCTTGGTTTCCTTTGGTTTTTTATACCAATACCTAAATAAAGAACATACCCTTGTAGACCAAATGGATTTTTTTTATAAGCACGAACTGGTTTTCATAGAAAATGCTCTTACCTTTGTCACAACCAAAAGTTTCTCTATGACTCTCCCAAGAATTAAATCTGCTTCACTCCAAGCTAAATGTATACATTCAGATGTTTCATGGAACTGAAGACATTTGCGCACCTTAGACTTGCTGAGGATCCTTAACTTACACAGACATAGTTGTCTACTATACAGTGTACAGAATATCCAAATAACATTTACTTAGGTTTTACTCTTAATGTTTAGAAACTGAAATTGAATTTTCAATTCAATTGAAGTTTCAGGGATGTTAGAGACAGTTAGGTAGATATTGTTTATATTCCCATTGCTCTATTAAACATTGTGTCTTGTTCAATTAGATTTTCTTCATAAGTTCATTTACATTTAAATTTCTCCAATCAGTGATAAACATCATAGCACAGCATAACAGAACAGACAGGTGGAAGCATACAGTACGTCCGTGCTGAACAGGGCTTTACTCTCTGCTTGAGCAGTAAGATCAAAGTCTGTTTTATTATTTGATATTGCTGCCCTTCAGGGCACAGCTATAAACTTTCTCAGATTGTATCGTTGCTTTGTTAGTGATATAAATGCCAATTTACTTCAAATTAAACAGAATTCTGAGATCAATGGCAAGAATTACGGTGAGGCAAAAAGGCAAGACTTGTCAGCTGTCACAAATTGGTGATCAGTGTAGAAGGTGTTTGTACAGTTTCCCACTCAATTTGAAACATTTGGTGTCAATTTATAAATTGCAAAACCTGCCAGCCCTCCCTGTAAGATTCTTTACCTGCAGCACATAAAAACAAAATTTCCTTGAATGTCTCACTCAAATCACAGCAATAGGAAATATAAGCAAGAAAGGTTTACTAGGCATTCAGGAAAATCTGTGTGTGTGGAAGGGTGAATAAATACATGTGAAAGAGAGTGTATGTCTCTAAATTGCAATGTGACTAAATAATCACTGTAAGGGAAGACCCTAAAATACTAAAATCAGAATTGTATATTTCAGGCCAAAGAACCAACAGAAAAATAAACTGTTGTGTTTGGAACATACTATGCTATTTCGTTTGAGGCTGTAGTGAGATGGCAGCAATACGCCAGTTGGAGGGAAGCCTGATTCACAGCATGTAGCCAGTTAATGCTTATGGTATTGCAGGCAATTTCACCAAGATACATGCTAAAGCAACCTGTACTTTCAATAGTATTTCTGAATTTCCCATAAAAACTCACTCTAAACAATTTAATTGAAAGAAAAAGCTCACAATTACACTTTTTATTTTATATGGAAGAAAAATAATTTTAGAGAAGCTGTTTAACAACAGTGCCCTTAACACATACCAGTTAGAGGCTTGATAAAGTCACATTTTATAAACAATGAAACACACAGCTACAGAAATAAAATTACCAGTCTTGTATAAAATGGAAATTGTACTTCTTATTGCTACAAACTATACATACATGATTTATAACATCAGGTATCTAATGATCTACATTGAAGTAAGGAATCTAGATATGTACACATGCCCTAAGGATATGGAAAATCATCAATTCAAGAGGTTTCTCTCAGTGATTTTAGCACTTCTGAGTAACTGGAAGTTTGTCCTGTGTCCCGTGTACCAGATTATTTTCTTTTTCTTAGCTGGTAGTGCTACCCTCTCTGAGACTATTCTTACAAGAATCTCTGTTTATAGGAACTTTAGAATCTCCAAGTCATCCTGTATGTCTGAATAACGCCAAGTATCTGTGGCAATATTTGTGAGAGGATAGATTCTAGGCTTCTAAAAGAGAAGGCTGGACTGGACTCAAAGCAAATGAGAAAATATAATTTAAAAAAAAAAAAAAGACAACACAATGATCAAAATTCTCCTCTTAATTATTGCAAGTTTTCATCACTAAATATGTGTGATTTGTGCAAATGCTGTGATAACCACTTCCTAAATTTCCAAGTAATTACTAAATTACTTGGACTTATTGAGCTGCTTGTATTCAATGGCACATAAGTAGTGATCCTGACTTACTCTTTCTACTGGGTTTAGATGTGATATACCTTCTTCATTGCAGTAAGCTGTCTTCTAGATTTGTGACCAGAACAATGCTGGTACCATACTAATGTTTTAGCTATTGCTGGACAACTCTTGCATGGACTCAAAGCCTTATCTGTTTCTCACTGCAGCCTCCCGCATGAAATAGGCAGGAGGTGGGTAAGATGATGTGTAGGGCATAGATGAGACAGCTGACGCCAGCTGACCAAAGAGATATTCCATACTATGTAACATCATGCAATGGAAAAGGACCTGGATCTACTGCTTCTGCTTATCACAGTCTATTTTTCCAACAGGTTTTCTAAGTGTTTGAAAGTTTAATCATATTTGTTCTTTTCCAGTTTACTCATATTTGTTCTTTTCCAGTAAAAAAAAATCTGCTTTATAGCAGTATTATTTAAAGTGAGAGCATAACAGAATGATCAGATATCACTGCTGAAAAAATAACAATAATCTCATTAACCACTATCTCATACTTATCTTTTAGTTTCTAAAAGCCTGTTCCATTTTTGCAATCACATTGAAACACACAAGTCTGCTTTGAAAAGGTTACCAACGCAGCTATGCATGCTTTTATTTTCCATTACTGTGGAATGCATCTGAGTATTTTATGTCATCTCCCTACAACTATGAAGAAAAAGAAAAAAAAAAAAGAACAAACAAGCAGCAAATATGTCACTTTTTAATATTTTTTTCCCTCGGTAAGCAAAAAATCCTGTCCATGACCTTTTTAATCCTTTTGAAATCCTTACAGAATTTTTTTACACCTTTTTTCTTATTTTTATTTCATAAACATAGCACAATTTTAGACTATTTTACAGAAAATCTGTAAGATGTTGGAAACCAAAGCATGTCAGACATATAACAGAAACATTTTTGAAGGAAGTTACTAAGGCACTAATACATTTCAAGAAACAGTGAGGAGGGGTGGAAAGGTAAAACAAAAATAATTTCTACTGCCATTTCAATAACAAGGAATAAGAAATCTTTTAACTTACAGTTACTGAGATTTAATAGTTTCTAAACACTTTTCCAGTTCATAAATTGAAAGGAGAGTAAACATTGCTGAGGTATATATCTGAAGGGGAAAGTAGAAAGAAAAAGCCATTGTCCTAACATGCAATGTATCAGGAAAACATTGTATAAAACATGGTAACTTCCCACTTAGAACCAGATGCCCTCACAGACTTCAAAGTGCTGTATCCTTTTGTCAGATCCTGCTCAGAAAAGAAATTAAGGTTTTTCTTTCTGTTTTTAACACAAGTGTCAAACTCCTGCCTTCCACACCCAAATAAAACCATAACTGTGTGGTTATAGCATTCACCTCAGGGAGAGGATAGAAGGATTGTATCTTCCCACCTGATTTCCATGTAAAGCACTTCATTGGGATTTCAGAATGCAGCAAGCTCTGTAGAATTTAAGTTATAAATGTGATTAAAGGATTAAATTCAAGACTTATATAGTTATGTCTGTGCCTGTGTGCACTATAACAGACAGTTCCCTGGCTGGTGCAGGAACTTTCTAGTGAGGCTCTGCACAGGAGAGGCAACAGGTAGCTGGAGGCAATGGACCAGCTTGGGATAGGGACAATGACTAACTGCTAGCCAGGTTTGCACCAAACTGTTGGTCTGATTTTTACAGGAGTTCTCCAGGTGGGAGCAGTCCTGGACTACTCCCAGGCAGCCCCAGCTGGGCCCAGCACTATTTATTTGCAGATATATACTAACTCCCTGGGTCAAGAATCTGGGTGTCCCTGCCAGTGCCCTAGGGGAACCTTGCTGCAGAATTGGCCAGGCTCTGCATCCAGGTGAGGCTCTTGTGAGTAGTCAGTCGAAACCACTCCTGTAAATGCAGTTTACACAGGACGGTCTTTTGTAGATTGTTAAGATAGTTGGGAGATATTTTGTACATTATTTAAGATAGTAAGTAGCATTCACCATGTAAGAATATTATGAAACCTTTCAAGCAATTTTGGGGAGTTTTAAACCTCAGTTAGGCTTGGAGCGACCTATGTACTGAAGTGCTTGGGCTGGGGGACGGAGAACTATGCATGTAGAGAGGTATATGTACAAGCTGCTTTGTAGTTAGCAGATCAAGCCACCTGAAGGTTAAGTACAGAAGAAATTCTCCCAAGTTCTTGCACCTGCATCCTTACAGATGTCTGTCTTATATAGTGATTTACATCAATACAGGTTGCGTACCAAGTGACTGTAAAAACTACCAAATCGGAGCAATATAAATGAGTTTACTGATTACAGAGAGGAAAGAGGAATCTCATGTTTGATCAACGTAGGTGACAAAATTTTATAGAAAGACCAATAAAGATCCTTTAAGATGTTACAAGATATTTTTTCATAACTGTTCTTCCTAAAAAATAATTAATCTTTCTATTGTTTGTGTGCCAGAGTAGAAATGAGAAATAAAATCATCTGATTGTTCTGCAAGGAAACTCAGAAGTATGCCATAGAAAACAGCACACTTACCCCAGTCCTGAAAAATTTTGGATTATCCGCAAGAAACTAAGGCATATTCACAGAGATCCTGTGCTTCTGTGTTAGCCAGAGGCAATCTGTTCTGAGTAGGAACTGAATAAGGCCCCCCAGGACTAAAAAGATTTAACACAGAGAGCAACAGTGGAAGAAGCAACATGGAAGACCTCAAGGAAAAGTTATGACAAGGTTTTGTGTTTTTCATCATCCTCAGAGTGTGAAGCCCATCAAAACCTCACAGAAACTGCTGAGTATCTGCAGCTCCCCACTGTTCAAATTCAACAGTGCTGCCCTGATGATCGGCCAAATGAAAGGAAAGGGTTGCCCACTTCCTTGTGACAGATTTGTGAGAAATATTTCAATGGCTGCCCACATCTAGAATTTGGCATAAAACAGCCATTGATAAGATAATGACCTGACAAGGAAGTAACACACAGAATCAATCCTTTTTTTTCTCATCCAAGAGCCTGTAGAACACAGGAATGATGATAAGGATAGTCTGCAATGGTTTTCTTATCTGTAAAAGAACTGCTGAACAAAGGGAGAGCTTTCCAAGAAAACAAGTGACTACAGGAAATTGAAATATAATTTAAAAGAGATATTTAGACAATCAACTAAAAATTGATTTTTAATTAATTAAATACTACTGTTTACATTTTCAGGAATTATGTAAAAACAGACAAAAACATGGTAGATTTAAATTCTTTATTTATTTATAACAACAGTGTTGGCATGTATAATGAATGGCAAAGGGACTGCTGTGGCAAGTCACCTCAACTCTGCCAGGAAACATCCTTTCCTTCATGAAGGAGTACCTGGATTTAAAAGTGTCCACACTGAACTCAATTCACATTTTGTCTAAAAAGGAGTAATACTACTGCAATTTGCATGTTGTTTAACACTATGATAAACTAAAGGCATTACTACCTCTCTCAGAGAAGCCATTTTTATTTTAGTTTGAACTACACCAAGCAAAGAAAAACATATAAATATATGTCTCATTTTTGTTGTTTTCTAAAAGCATCGTAGGAGCAGATACGAAAATTTTGAGGAACCATTTGTCAAAATTGTTACTAAGTTTTTAGGTCATAAAATTCAGCTATTTTTCTGGCCTTAACCTGCATTTGGTAGATCTGGATTTTTCACGTTAAAGCATTTGGGATAAATTTCTGTTGTTGGAGGTATCTGACAAATTCTATAGAACTATTTTTTTCCTATTTATTAATTTAGGGTATTTTTCCTCTGCAATCTTATTAAATTAATCAAGTTTCATGCTCTTACCTTATGTAAATGCATTTTTTTCAAAGATAAACATTCTTTATGCTTTTCTCCAAATGCAATTAGCAAACACAAATAGAAAAGGTAGCACCATATAATGAGAAATTAACAAGACACATTCTTATTGTCGTGCTTTACCACTTGTTTTTCTTCATCCTTATTTGCCTTTTGATTACAAAAAACTCTGAAATTTATTACTCCATGAGAAAAATCATTGTTCTATTTTGGACAAAGATTTGAGAAGTTTGAAAAACTCAAACCTTACCTTCTAGCGTCTGTTACAGTGTTTGCATATCCACTCTGGTAATATGATAATGGCCTTTTCCATATCAGTATGCCTTATATTGTGGTACAAAATGGCTTCCCTATATTCCTGAACCAGCAGATGAAGAGTGTACTTTGTGTGAAAATGTTAGTGCTCAGCATCATTTAAAAAAATGTACCCTGCCTCAGTTTCAGAGTTCAAAAATAATCCTGCCTAACGTACTTTGTTAAAGATAAGCCTCACAGCACCTTCAGTAAAAAACTTTAGTTCATTTATCACAGAAGAACAGAAATTTTCTCAAGTCAGGCATGGGAATCAGTGAATAATGGGGAATTTGACTGAAAATTTTCTCTAGGGTTTTTTGAGACCTTTGGTACTCTTGACAGGAAAAGTTCCTTTGAAATGAAAATTAGAGCTGCTGGATGCAATTCAAAGTGTAGGTGATAAGCTTTTAAAGCCCTCAGTGTTCCAGCAACTAAGGCTGGCCAGAAAACAAGAATGCCATTTTGACTACTTTTTTAAGTTTAAACATGGGTTTCTGTTCTTATGCTATAAAAAATAACCAGTAACTTTCTGAAAAATTTGTGACAGCTACAATGTGTCCAATTTACCAATCTAATGCTCAGTCAGGGTATTAGCTTAGGACTTTGATTGATGTCAGCAGTACAAATTAGGTTGGGTTTGAACCTGAAATCCTGGAAAACACTCTGACCTACAGAGCATTGGCCACTACATTCCACCTCTACTCTGCAGAAAATTTCCTAGCAACATATTTCAGTGGAAACAGCACAACAAAAACTTTCAAAATTCCAGGTAAAATTTTTTTAATCATAATAAATCTAATCACAGGGGTAAGTAACAACATACAGAAACTGTAATATTATTTGAGTTTTGGGGGTTCAATCTGTTTATTTCAAAAGTAACAATTACATCACTGATCTTAAGTATAAATATAAGGTTTGGTTTTGCTGTGTGTCCTGTTATAAACTTTTTAAAAAACATGAAATAAAGCATATACTTCAATATACTTGGATGAATTTTTCTAAGTTGTTGATATCTACTAACATCTGCACAAGATCTCAAAACAGTTCGGAGGCTTTTTACTGGTTATTTACATGGATCACTAAAGAAAACAGCAGAACACACATACGAAGGCATGTTACAATTAGTTATTCCATGAAGTATGTCATAGAATCACAGGATGGTTGAGGTTGGGAGGGACCTCTTGGAGGTTATCTTGTCCAACCCCCTCGTGCTCAAGCAGGGCCACCTAGAGCCAGGTGCCCAGGACCACGTCCAGATGGCTTTTAAACATCTCCAAGGATGGAGACTCCACAACCTCTCTGGGCAACCTGTGCCAGTGCTCAGTCACCATCACAGTGAAACAGTGTTTCCTGACGTTCAGAGGAAACCTCCTGAATTTCAGTTTGTGCCCATTATCTCTGGTCCTATCACTGGGCACCACTGAGAAGAGCCTGGCTACCTCTTCTTTGCACCTTCCATTGAGGTACTTGTGTATATGGATGAGATCCCCAAAATCCTTGTCTTCTTTAGGCTGAACAGTCCCAGTTCTTTTGTCCTTTCCTTGTATGAGAGGTGCTTGAGTCCCTTAATCATTTTAGTGACCCTTTGCTGGACTTTCTATACTATCTCTACCTTTCGACATGGAGAGCCCAGAACTGGACCCAGCACTCCATATGTATACTCACCAGTACTGAGTAGAGGGAAAGGATTACCTCCCTTGACCTGCTGGCAATGCTTTGCCTTACGCTACCCAAGATACAATTAGCCTTCTTTGCAGCAAAGTCATGTTGTTGCTTATTTCATTTCCTTCACTAATAGGGAAATAAATTAATGAACTCCTTTACTAGATAATAATAATTTCAGTTTGTACATCATAAATACATAAAATAAGATTTGTAATAAATTCACTGTGAACAGGAAACCACTTTCAGACTACTGCTGTGCTGTAATACCTCTTTTTAGTTTTTTTAAGTGTTCTACACAAATAAAGATGTAAACATTTAAACTAAAGTACCATGTATTCATTTTCATAGCATTCCAAGTTATTTCAAAATAGGCTTTTAATAAAGAGATTCATGAGCAGTTTTCCACTGGAACAAAACATTTGTTTCTTTCTACATGGACATACTTAAATAATGCATTCTATTGTTAATAAATGCCTTAATATGAATAGAAAGACATAACATGAATAAGTCTGTCAGTGTTTTTGTATTAGCTACACATTTTGTCTTCCTTAATCTGTGTACCAACCCTTAAGGTTACTTAGTGGAAGACGGTGCCGAACTGTCACGCGTAATCTTAGCGAGTCTTTTTCTCAGAGGATCATAAACTCATTTTTAAAGTATCTTTTATTGGGTGAGAAATAGACAACTTCCACAACACACCTGCCAGTGCAAATTGAATATACCTTTTCCAGAGTTTTACCAGTAGATTAGCACTGAAATCTGGATTTCTCTTAGCAAGCAATGGAATTATTAAGCTTTCCATTGAGTTAATAGAAGTATGATCTTACGAGGGTGTTGACTTTAACATATTATCAAATGAAACTATTCTAAACTCTTATTAAAAACTCTATTAAAAATTATAATTAAGTATCTACATGGCAGAGTTGCACAAAAGGATGCAAGTCTGTCAGCACGGGTATCAGCCTTCATGGCTTTTGTAAATGAAAATGGGAGCAAGAACAGTCTAAGTGTTAGTTTTAAAACCGAGAAGGAGCTGAAGGAGGAAAGGCTTGCTAATTGTTTTTTCTTTCAGGGTAGCTACTGATGAGCAAACACTATTGCTGTGAATGGAAACACATTTTGCTGTTTTACAAAAAGACTGGATAAAATAAAAAATGAAAATTTTCCTACTTTGAGATTTCTCCCCCTACAGTCCATATTTTTTTCTACTGCAAGACATAAGGGCAGAGTAAAGAGTGATTCAGTAACTGTGAAGTTAGTCTCTCATATACAAGCAGTAACGCATTTTCTCTTTCTAACACTTTAATTTAAAACTGACATATACTTCCCATCTTGAATGACTCTGAACAGTGGCATTACTGCCCTGCCAAGTTCAGTGTTGTAGGGCTGATCACACCTGAGGAAGAAACAGTACATTTTCAAAAAAAAAAAAAATCAAGGACACTCTTAGTTACAAATTCTCACAGTTTACTACCTAGGTGGTAGAAAAGACTGTCAGTTTTCATGCCTGCAAAGCCTGAATTACAGATAGGGCTGGCAATAGAATTAAGTGTGTAAAGTAACTTTTATTTTGTGCAAGTAAGTAAACTATATTCCTTTCCAGTGGATGTGAATTTTTCCACCTGATGTACTTCAATTGTCTAGGTAGAATAAAAATAATTATAATAATAAGGGACAGAGGAAACATAGCATTTATTCAGCTGTTCCACAGGAATCAGCCCTATAAAGTAGGAGGTAATCTCTGCACTATTAGCTTCCAAATAAACAAAGTACTTCATAAAATGGTAGTAGAAGAATTCCTGGCCTTCCTCCATTTTTTATCAATGCTTATTTTATATACTAAACTAAAATCAAAGCAGTGGCAGTGTGCCAGAAAAAAGAAGCTATTAAAACCTAAGTGTTAGCAGAGATGTTTCCTTGTACAATTTTATGAGGAGACATTATTTTCTATACCATGACTTTTCATTAGAATAACCAAAACATAAAGCTCAGATTTTGTTTTCCCAGTCAAAATTGCCCTGTGAGGAGCGTTTTAGAGTTTTCCGTTCTTCTTTCATCCTGCACAGGAGCTCTTTATTACATCAAGTTTTTCTCAGACCATATTGTAGTATGGCTATGCAATAATTCATTTTTAACACAGTCTCCACCTTTTGAGTTGCCCTGCATGATTAGCAAGTATCAATAGAGAAATAGGTTCAGATTTTAGTCCATGTCTATATCTCTGGCAACTGAAAAATTGTTTCAATATTAGGAGGATTCCAGACTCTTGCAACTGCTGCACAATAATTTTTCTCTATACGTGGTCTCTAAACCACAACCACATAACGACAGATCATTCTGTGATACACAGAAACAAATTTCCTCCTCTTCTAATGAAAAGACATTCTAATCTTGCAGAGATACTCAAGAATTGACAGCAGTGCTTGTATGTTCATATAGTAGAACCTCCCCCAGTTTATTGTTCCCAATACTTGAAATTACAGAACAGATGTAAGTTCACTAAATTTTCTTCTTGAAAAAATTTCTTTTCATATTCTTATCGTAATACATTTTACATATATATCATATGCTTGTCTTTTTAAAGTGTTCCTACTTATGCGTAGTCACAATTCCATTTTAACATCTCAGAACTCCTCTATCATTTCATTGAATTAAATGGTATCAACTAATGATGCAATTAGGCTGAAAGACTGTGACACAATTAAGTGCAATTTTTTTCTTTCAGCTGTTCTCTTTTACTAGTTTTATCTTGTAAGTCTACTGTTCTAATAATATCTCAAGACATAGTACACAGTAGCACTTGAATTAATCACTGAATGAGAAGACAGTATTGACTAGAAATCAGTGATAGTCATGGTGTGATTAATATTCATATGAGGAAGCAGAGGACAGTGTCAAATGGCTGAAAAACAAAGAAAATCATTACATACAGAGAGACAAATACATATTAAAAATTGGGGCTTCGGAAAAGCCACTCTGTAATAGCAAGGATGACATTATTGTGTAAAAGAAAGAAGAGAGAGAAATACAAGAACTGTAAGAGTTCTTCAAAAGAGTGTGTTGGATGGCCAGAAAGTCCACAGTCAAGAAAGAAGGCAAGTAGAGCTAAACTGTCATCCTAGTTCAGTGACAAAGGCAGTAACTAGCAAAATAAAAGTCATAATAAAGAAGTAGTTTGCAATCAATTTTAAATTTGGAGTTAAAAACTGTTGAAAAGCAAGCAGAAAAATAAAGCTTGGCACTACAGGAATTAGAAAAATTGTGTAAAACCCCTGAAATACTGCAGATGAAATGTATGTGACTTACAATTGCAAAAGTTCCTGTTTTATTGTTTGATATAACTGTGTCCCTTTCTTATGTAATCTTTTCCAGAGATGGCAAATTAATAGAAGATTAATGATAAATGATAAGTGAGCAAATAATCTACGTGACAGTAGGAAGAATAATGAGGGGTATATTAGTCATTTAAGTATTTTAAAACACTTAAAAAAAATTGAAGGGACCCAAGTCTCACCTCTTCTAAAATGTATAATAAGCAGTTTAATACACTGTCAGTCTAGACCAATGGAGACTACCTCAAGTGTGAAAGGCAGACTGGATCAGAACAAATAAAATTCTTGAGAAACCTGAAACAGCAGGCAAATCCAACAGGTGCTTTGTCTGTGTATTTGGAAGCAAATGGATATGTTTATAATGTGTGAAATCCATGTCCTATTTTAAAGGTCACAAGGAACTGAGGAAAGTGATGGCTAAAACAGATTACACATTAACCTAGTTTTATCAGGATGTCTAGCAACAACCCTCCAAGAATCAATTAAGCACTAATTAATGGTGTACGTGACAAACAATTCTAAAAATTCTTGAAAAACAGAGTGATTCCATAACTCAGGAAAATTATATCCGTTTTAAAAGGCACACGAAACAGCGAACTTGCTAAAAAGAGATCAGTCATGCACAAAATAATAGAAAAATTACAAAGAACTGATGGAAAAGAAAAAAATGCCATTATCTTTTCACTCTAATATTTTAAATAAAAGCAATAGAAAGCAATAGAAAATACTTGCCAAAGCCCACAAAAAGACAGGTTTTCCATTCATTCCTTTTCCCATTCCCAGTATATAAATGTAATATCTATATTTATACTGTTACTTACAGATTTCCTGTGGAGGGCTAATTTCTCAACTTCCACTTAACACTGGAATAAAAGTGTTCCTCTGCATTTGAGGATTAGATCTGACAGTGACATAAGGACATACGAGAGACACAGCAGCTTGTCACGTAGGGCGAGGCTGAGCTAGGATGAAGAGGCTGAGTTTTCCTTTTCTGGTGTAATAGAGTCCCAGTAGGACCCAAAAAGATGTTTCAGGACTTGAATTCGACTCTTCCTACCACTGCATATGCCTTAATCCCTCTGTTAGCAGCACCAGCTAATCAAGCTTTCTACATCCAACATAACTGGAGGAAATTGGTAAGGCAGAACTTTTCATTAATTTGTTAGGGCAAGACCTCTCTAATTCTGGTTTGGGAACAGACCTGATATTGCTACAGCTCCTTACTTGCTTCACTCATATAAGGCCGACTTCTTCCTTTACAAATCAGGGTGCAGACAGTATTAAGACAATTTTTACAGCATGAGACCCTAAAATAAAATAAAATTGTTTCATTAATACCCTGATGATCTAGCAGCCTAGTGGCATATTGGAGTGAGGCTGGGATCACTGCTCAACAACAAACTAACATTCACTCAAGACATCTACCTGTCTCGTGGAATAATAGAATCAAAGGATGGTTGAGGTTGGAAGGGACGTCTCAGAGGTCATCTTGTCCAACCCCTCCATGCTCAAGCAGGGCCACCTAGAGCCGGGTGCCCAGGAATATGTCCAGATGGCTTTTAAATGTCTCCAAGGATAGAGACTCCACAAATTCTCTGGAATACCTGTGACCCTTTGCTGGAGTTTCTGCACTCTGTCTCGTGCTAGAGAGTCCAGAACTGGACCCAGCACACCATGTGTGGCTCTCCAGTTGCTGTGTACAGGGGAAGGATCACTTCCCTTAACCTTTAGGCTTTGTCTAAAGCAGCCCAGGATACCATTAACCTGTATGTGAGGACGTACTACTACCTCATACTCAACTTTGTGTCCATCAGGACCGCCAGGCCATTCTCTGTAAACCACTTTCCAGAACAGATGTTTGCTATATCCCAGCTTCTATACTGACTGCATGGACCTGCTCAGGAATGAGGATTGGCTAACTTGGACAAATTAGGATTCATAAACCAGGTGGAATCCAAGATCTTCAAGTTCTTACCTAAATGATCTTTCTGATCTTCTTTCTTACGTTGCCATTGAGTTTTGTCTGAAGCAGTACACCTGCTTCCATACAATTTAGTCAAGAAACTCATCTTTTTATCTGAATTCAATATTATCTACATCTTATGCCAGACTGATTTCCTCCAGTAATCCAAGAGAACAGACACAATTTGATATTTCAGAGTCTTCATGCCATTAATGCAAGTTAAATGATTTTCTCTCCTGTGTCAAAGATATTTTAAATGCTTAATCAACTCTTATTCAAGTTACAATACAAAACATACTGAATTTATGTTACCAGTATTTTGATTTTAGATTTTTAACAATGCATCAATAGTTACCTCAGTTGCACAAATGAATTGTTGCTCTTAATTTCTGTATCTATGAATAACCCTCACATTACCTAAGAGTTAAGCTGGACAAATTCCACTGAGATATATAAGGAAAAGGAGTAGAGAATGAGAAACAAAAACTTAAAGATTAATTTATACAGTAAGTCTACTGGGTCTGAAAATACAAGTAATAAACACAGTTTCTGACTTAAATACAAATATTAGTCACTAAATTATTAATGTTATTTCTAACTTTGGACTTACCCTCTTCCAGTAGCTTTAACATTGAATAGTATTTCAAGATCTTTTCTAATAAAAAAACATTTTTAAATGTTCAGTTCTGTTCCTAATTACATCAGTAGTAAAGCAACTATTTATGTCAATAAGAATAAAATTGGCCTTCGAGGGTGAAAATGGCTTCTTAAACTTAAGGAACTGGTGAAATGGAACTTTTTTGCTTCACCTGCACAGCAGTGAATTTCATACTTGTTCCATTTCTTCTATTAATTCGCCATGTCTGGAAAAGATTACATAAGAAAGGGACACAATTATATCAAACAATAAAACATGAACTTTTGCAATTGTAAGCCACGTACATTTCATCTGCAGTATTTCAGGGTTTTTACACAGTTTTTCTAATTCCCGTAGCGCCAAATCAGGTCAAAATAGCAAAATCCTATTTCTCAATATAAAAATTTCATCACTTTATTCAGTTTGTGACTCATCCTGTGACACTTTAGAAATCACCACAAAAAAGACTGATCATAAAAGCCAGTTTGTAAAATTTTCTTTTATAAAATGGTCTAGATTCAAAACAGCTCTACTTGCCCTTTAGTTTGAACACCTATTTCAGAGTAATAAGAGCTAAATAGCAAAAGAGGGAGTTTTCACTTTTATTGATGCAATTTTATGAGAAATTTGCTGGGACTTCAGCTAGTGGTTTCCTCTTTTATGTAGGCAAAAGGCATAAATTGTGTTTCACCTTACTGAGTGTTTATTAATGTGTCATTAGCAGTTTGTGTGAAGGACTGTTTCTTCTGCGTCTTTCACATGGAGGTCCACACTTACAGGAATACATATTTTCCAGTACTGCCTACACACCCTAAGTAGAAAATTATTGATGTAATCATCACTCTAGAGAACAGAATTATTTTAGAAAAGGTATTTGAGTTTGACTCATTGAAAAATCATTCTAAGATCAGCTTTGTTCCTGCCCAAGCCTAAGGAACGACATTTCTTACTATTTTTTCCTGATATTTCCCTTAATGATTAACTGGTTTACAGAACATGGTTGGTTCTACAAAGTTCATTGTTAGAGTGAGCTAAATTCTTAGCTACATAAAAGCAATGGCAGACATGAAACTGACTTCAGTAGTACTGGTTTAAATATTGTAGATTACTTTTTTCTCTGAATTTCTATATTGACTTGAATAAAATAATCCATGCTCTTGCACAATGACCAATTGCATGACTGAAGCTGGAATAGTATTCTATGTAACACAGAAATAGCCTGATATTCTAATTTATTTTAAATAGAGGAGGGAAAAAGAAAGCATTATCGCCAGCTTTAAGCAAGAATGGTTTTATCCCCATTGGTGAACTGAGGTAGAGAAAACAAATGCTTCAAAAAGTTATCCAGAGTCTAAGTTGGGCTCCAAATCCCATTGATTTTCACTGATATTTATGGTCCTAAGTCATCAACTGCCTTTGAAAAAGCTATCCTTAACAAGTCCCTCAGGTAGTAATGGGAACAGGTCTGCTCACACTAGCCTGTTAAATCCAACTCTAGTTTCTACTCTTTCATAATATCCAAATACGCATACCTGTATATGCTAACACATGGCTCAGGTCTTGCAAGTCTTTGAGCATAAGCAAAGGTTTTATAGTTTTGCAGGTGTTCAAGTGTTACATTATTAAATGTAACCTACCCAGGTGCATGCATTCACAAAAGTAAATATTTACTCCACAGTAAATTTCAAAATCACAATCTTATACAATAGGTATAAAGCTGAAGTGTCAGTAGATTTTGCTAAAGTTCTTTGCTTATTTCCATTTCTTCTGATCAAACAAATCGAAGAATGTAAAAATCATATGAGTAAATCATGTTTCATGAACTCAGGATGAGATGTGAATTACTTAGAGATTTCAGACATCTGCATTTCATGTGCTGATATTCATGTGCTTTGCACTTTCATGTGCAGGAGACAGGCTATAGTGACAGAAACCTCTATCACATTGTGGCGGTGTGCTCCCCCCTTGCTTCCAACTCCCCCTCCCTTCACCTCCTTCAAGTGATAACCACCTGTGACGGTGGTGATAGATGTGTCTGGTCGTGAAGGATGCACCCACTGAATATGGGGGGATTACAGATAACAATACAATATTGTGGAATGTGCCCACCTAAGCACAGTGGTCAGTATATAAATATGACTATGAGCCAATCTTCTTACCCCCATAAATAGTGAGCAGTCCAAGAGCCCTTGGAGATCTCCTGCACAGCAGCAGGCTGCACACCAGGATCTCCCCTTGAGCAGGGACACCTCACCTCAAGGCTGAGAGATTCCTTGCCACAACAGAATCTGGGTAAATGACTCATAGCATACTAAAATTTGAAATGTTAGCTAAGTGATATAAAGGATTGATTGCACATATGAAATCCTTCAGAGATAAACCATTGACCAAGACTGGGACTAGGATTGGATCCAGCCGCACCTAGACTCCTCTCTGAGGAAGGAGTTTAGAAAGCAAGGGGGTCCTTTCTGAATCTCATGACTCAACAGGGGAGTCATAGTTTTGTCTGACCCTGTTCTCTGTGCAGTACATAACTAAGTGTACCTTGCCATCGAATCTTATAAACTATTGTCACATTTACCATTGAACTTTGTTAACTCACTGTTTTAAACCAATAAACTATATTATTTTTGCATCCCTCTCACTCCATCCGCAACACACATGCTGCTACAAATTGTTCCAATTCCACATACAATGACTGATAAGTCTTTTATGGCTTTTTTCATTACAACATTGACAAAGATTTCTAAACTGGTTATTAATGCTCTTATGACAGTCTTTCTGGAATCTCATGATATATATTGACCTACTAAATCAAAACAGAACATGAATGGACTATCAACACCTTTATGGGTAAAATAATTCTCAATATATGAGTTCCAAGACAAAAATGCCTTCCTTTTAATGAGATTAAGAAAAAAGATCAGTGACTAACTGTGGATCTCAGGGATTTCCAAGAATGGCTACAAAACTAATAGTTTTTCTGGTTTGGTTTTCTTCACTTTTTAAATATTTCTTAAACAAAATATTTACAACTTCAGAATTAACAGAGCTAAATGCGTTACCATCCGTATTATAGCAGAGCTATAATATTTGATTATATGTTTGCTTTTAGACATAGAGTGGGAAAATAAAACATAAGATAAACTGGTATGAATGTGTCTTCATTTACAATTATATGTTTGTACTCTTCATTTCCTCTGAAATTTTCATTCAGCCTCTGAATCGAATGAAACCTTCATTCAGCCTCTGAAGATGATAACAATGCAACAAGACATGAAGCCTTGAAAAAATTCATAGCTGTAGCTTTGGTTCCTCTCCCAAACCCAGTACTTGTGAACTGTGGCAATGTATCATGTCTCTAATAAACTGAGTGCTGCCCTTCTTCACTCTCCTTTGGTCAGGGTTGTCCAGCAGACAACACTTTCCACAATGCACTGCAGAATGTCTTCCCTGCTCTATGGCTGGATACGTTGTACATATAAGCTGCACAGTGCTGGAAACTGATCTTAGCTAGCTGATCTAAACTCCACTGATCCTGAGAGGACCTGAGGAAGTATTCACTGGGAGCTGGCTGCAGGTATCAAAAAAGTTCTTACAGTTCCTGATCACTTCTTTGTCTAATGACAGAAGTTGATATATTTATCAGTAGAGGCAGCCCTCAAGAAATACACATTTTCTTTTAGAGGCCTATATACTCTTTCTTCCAAGATGTCATAACAGTGTGCCTATCAACTACTAAGAGAAGGGCAAGTTAAACTAAGATATATGGGGGGCATATTTGAAGAACTATCCCAGCTGGCCACAGGTTAGGCACCCTGAGGTAGAAGCAAAACATCTCATGAAGCCTGTTGTCTCAGGGGAGTTTGTTCTTATACGAGAATGTGGATGTGATGCATTTTCCATAAGGAACACAGTTCTGTTAATGAAAAAACAGCTGGAAATTTCTGATATTGAAATATATATTTTTTGTGGACATCATTTACATGCATAAAAAATGCAAAATTTTCTGCCCAGCTGTACCTCTGTATGCCTATATACAGCTATGTTGCGATTGTAACATGAACATACATTGCAACATATCCAGGACACTCTTAATTCTCATACAGAATTTGTAATGTATTTGTTTTCATATAGTTTACCTAGAGTTATAAAATTGGCTGAGTTAAGATCAATGCAAGCCATTTCATATATGTATTTCCAGCTTATGCGAGTGTTAGGGGAAAAAAGTGCCAGTAAAAAAGTATCTGAAGTAGCCTATGCTTGCAGAGAGAAGCAGGTGGATAATTCACAGTGATTTATTCTACGGATTCACTCTCTTTTCCTGTTTAAAGAATATTCATGACCAGATGCATCTCTTCAAGTTTGTAACCAAAAGTTATTCAATGATTTCTGGTCTCTGTTGCTTAAAATCATTGAGTATTTGATCTTTGAGATTTCTGGTTTAGCTGTGATTTATAGATCAAAAAAACCAAAATCTTCCTCTAGTTCCTTCCTTTTACACAGCCATTTTGTGAAATCATTAACTGTGAATTTGCAGATCTAAAACCTAGTAGTAATGAGTATTGAATTTAAAATTAAAAATTTCTTTTCCACAACTTTTCATATTTATCAATCTTGACCATTTGCAAAGAATGGGTATAAAAAAAGAGCAAATGCCTCACTTGATCTCATTCTCAAGACAAGCTATGGCTGAGTTGCAAAATAACACAGACACAAAACTGCCTGGTAGAGTGTTTCTATTTCAAAAGAACTTTTTTCCCCAGCTAATTAGAGGAACCCATATGAGTGAAATCTTGGAACTCAAGAGTGGATACTAAATGCTCTTCCTGATCCAAGACTGTGTTAGTGATTCTTTTATTTCTGGATCAATCCTTTAAATAATTTTCCAGTTTTGCCTTTTCTCACCTTATATTTGCTTTCTGTGTTAGATATCTGTCACAACCCTGGGTGGACTCTCCAGGGAGGGGTTGTGATGAATTTGGAATTCCCTCAGGCTAAATTAAGGTGAAACAACACCAAACAATCAATTAAACATTTTATTTATGGTAGAAGCAACCTGAACTTCAAAGGTGTGATACTGGTGGTGCTGTTCCTATTAAAATGTTCATAAAGGTGAGAAAGAGAAAGAGGAAAGAGAGGAAAATAAGAAAAGGAAAGAGAGAGAGGGATCACCACCCTTGGATCCACCGATGAAGCTCTTGGTCGATGATGCTGATGGTTGGGATGATGCTCTGGTGGTGGGCATGCTCAGGACTCCTCATGTCTGCATCTTTTATGGCCCAGTTCACACCCTTTTCATGTCAAACATGCTCCTCCTGGTTTTCTGTGTACTGCACCAAGGAGTTGATCTTCTGAGTTGATGAAATTATGGACGGGGTGGTCATGAGCCCCTTTCTCAAACAAGCTCTGGGGGACCCTTGGCTATGCACGGTAAATTTTGCTTAGTTTATCAGGACGTAGGACTGTGCGTCCTTTGACATGCATGAGGTGTGCTGTGTTAGCCAAATCTCTCACATGCACCATTAGTATGAGGAGCTTATCTTGTCTCAGTACCTTGCAAGGAAGTCCCATCCCGTCGACACTATGCAGGACTTAGCTTGTCACAGTGCCTTGCAGGCAAAAGCCAGTCCCAGCCTCTGTAATTTTCTATGGTAATGGGTGTTTGAGATTTAACTATGTTCAGAGTCTCACAGTATCACCACTTAATGCAAAATAAAAGCAATAAAAGTCATGCTTGTCTCTAGCTATAGTAATTTTCCTGTGGCCACAATAGGACGTTTGCTTCCTTCATTTACCTTTTGATGCAATTGTCAGTGAAATATTTGGTGTTTTTTTCTTCTAATTTCTTGTTTATTTGTAGACCATGATAGTGGCAATGGTTGACTTCTGATAAAACTTAGATGAATCTCAGGTAGACTGACCTGTTACTTAAGATCATTTGAATTACTTTTTCTATTTAATTTTGTCATTTTTAAATATGATGATTCCTAAGCCATCTACCAGAAGCACTTTTCACTAAGTAAACCTTGCAGTTCCGATGTACTGCTTTGATCAGCTTTGTGATTTTTGCCATATATCATTTTTTCAACATAGTTATTACTAAGGAAGATGCAAAGAACTAGCTCAGCTTCACCTGTGATAAGGATGTGGCCAGTTATTATTTAATTCTGTGGGAAAGTAGTGCTGATTAGAAATTTAGATGATTTTGAGCTATATTGAAGAGACATATACAATGAGAAGATAAAAACCCGAGTCATTAAACCAGTGTTTCAAATGTAGGAAGCGGACTGATACTAAATTGGTTACAGTCCTGATTTAGCTAAAGATAAAGATTCAACAAAGGTGAATTACAATTAGTCATTACATGTCATGCATTGCTTAATAATACTACAGTATTATTACTTTGCTACTTTATAAATTGGAACTACATAAGCATTTCAACAGAGAGACACATGCTTCGTGAACCTTAGACTAGACATGGTCTCATACAAGATTAGATAATAATAGCTAATATAACTCTTAGACTTAGTAACTTTTCTATGAACAACATAAATAAACTAAAAACATGCCAGATACTCAGAAGCCTTCTACGTGCTGTTCACCTTGCTATTTTGAAATAACATCAGTATTAAGCGAGTAATTATTTCATGCTGAAAATAATGTTGAGGCTATATCACTAAGTCTAATAATACCAAATAATAATACGCCAACATTAATTCAGTACATTTAACTTGTAAATAATATTCTTTGCTACATTGGAGAAATCATCTGAAAGTAGGGTAGAATTTGTGTAGCGGTATAAATATTACACCTCATGGAAGAGGGATGCAAACCTAACTGCAGAACCTAAAAGTGTAAAAAAATAATAAATTATTTGAAATTATCAGTAATCAAATTTGTAGGTATAATGTATTAATAAAAAAATCTTAATTACACAGAAAAAAGCCCAAAAACACTTAAAGTTTTGTTTGTTTGCCACTATTTGAAGGTTGCGGTGACTAAAGTGAGGATACGAAGTGTGAAATCCATTGGCCTCTTTTCTAGGGATCAACTGGGTGAAGGCAGCAGAGTGCTATATTGACTATTGACCACAGTTTGACTGATATCAAAGCGTACAAGTGCTCTGACAAGAAATACTTAAACAGAATGTAAATGTCTTGAATTATTATATGTAATAGTGGAAGAATTGAAAGATTAAATACATGTAAAATAAGTTTAAAACAATTAGGATTGCTTCCCTGAGCTGGGGAAAAGAGATAACATATTTGGTATTGTGATAGCAGTCTTTTAATTTCTATGCTTTCCTCCACAGAAATTAGATATAAAAAGACTGAAAATTAACAGTAAAAATACTGACAGGAAAGTAACCTTGTTTATGAGAAACTCAATACTGACATGTTTTTATAACCTCAAAGAGACAACTGTTAAAATGAATACACCTCACTACAATTCTAGGCAAATTTTAGTCTTACAGCTAGAATGGAAAGAAGAGCAAAGAACTGAAATGTCTCCTGTAAAATCTATTTTACTTATTTCTATACTAACATAACAAGAAAAAATCTCTAAACCATAAGGTAAATAAATGCAAACACATATATAATCAACATGACATAAACACATACTTCCTAGCGGAAAGAAAAACAAACCCTTAGTAAATACATAAAGGTTGGTAGAATGATGACCATAATAATGTATACATCTTTCATGTAATTGAAGTAAAAGCCAGATATTTTTATTTTGGATTGGAGAATATCTCAAACTTCTTGATGACAGCTATACAAAATAGCTTGGCTGTTATAAAAAAAAATGATCCCATCACAAAGACATAGGTGGGACACAGAACAAATTTACAGCCTGACAGGCCTGTGTCCTTCAGGTAGTCTTTGCCATGAATGCCAGTTTTTTGATAAGCTGAACATTTCAAAAGAACTTTTGGTCTAGGTGAAGCCATAGAAAATGTTGATTTTAGTTGAGGTAGAAATAACATCTCAAAATAAAAAAAAAAAAAACCCTTGCAAATAGAGTAATGCATTTTCTTCACCAATTTAGTGAAGGATCCTGTTAGTACTACCATTGTACCACTTAATATACCTCTTAGCACACAACAATACACGTTACCAAGTTATTCAGATGTACAGTTTAGAAAAGACCAGTCATCAACAGTTTAAACAGTAGTCATACTCTATTCAAACAAGAGGAGAAAAATCATCATTTTTTCAACTCCTTCTCAGACTATAGAACAGCTGAATTCATCCATGAGTATGGACATACTCTGCCTGCGTTAAATGAAGAGGATATGCTTTTATGGTAAAGGTACTGCTGTAGGAAAGAGAAACATGACTGAGTCATGCAGGTTTCTGCAGTTACTCTTACTCCCACAAGTAATATACCATCAAATGGAGGCAACTGAAGGTTAAAATGTTCATGCTTAAATGTGACTATAAAATAACAGGTTTTCTGTTCTTATTGCTATTATCACTGGCCATCTGACTGATATAATTCACTTTTCTGAACTGGTTTTGTTCCCTGACTGAGCATATGAAACTGTAAACAAACAAACAAAAAATCCCTACACCAAATACTGAAGAAATTTGATGGTGAATTAATACTTATGCACCTCATACTTGCAGAGCAGATCTCGGATGCCGGAAGTTAATGATGATCTGCTGCAATGCAGAAATGTTGATCAACACAGTATTCCCATATTCCTCAGTTATGCGCTGTAATAAAACAGATTTTATATTCATTTACACAACTAATGACAGAATTTTGTGCTGTTTTGTGGGGAGTGGTGGTATTGAGATTTTTGTCTTAAAAATCTCAGTAACACTAATTTAGATCTGTGACAGTGGAAGAATAAATCAGAATTAACCTACAGGTGTCAGTACTCTAGACTGAACAAAAAAAAAAAGTAGAATAACAGCTTATTTTTGTGCTCATATGTGAGAAACAGATGGGAATTTATCTGTAGAGCACTAAAAGGTTAGAAAAACTGGTCTCTTATCAACGATCCAGCAGATAAAGACAAGTGTAAATGTTCAGACTGAGGGAAGTTGAAAGGTATGTTCATTCTGTTCTTCTGTTTCATCCATCACTAACCACTACTGGGGGTAGACATTTATTCTGACATAGTACAGTCATTCTTATGTTATCAAATCCAGTATTTGCAGTGTTAGTAAATGTCCTGGAAAAGGACACAGTAATTTGTGGTAAATAATGAATCTGACTGAAGAATGGCAAAAAGCTTTTCTCTTACATGTTGAATATATCATAGAATAGTAGATTAAATGTCTACCTATATAATCCTGACCATATGAGCACTAAGATGGGGTTTAAATTTGCACTTAAAACTCCGTAAAGTGACTTCGGAATCACTGTGATTAGTCCTCTGAAAATAGTGTCTGTCTTTTCCAAGGTAGTCCAAAATGAAGTTATCAATTTATGTTTTATTCTCAGTCCCAGAAAAAGGAAGCATATGAATAGTTTTCTATTAGAATGAGAATTAATGTAGTGCTCTAAATAATATATATTATAGTTATTTCTAGACAGCTAACTATACAGAGATCTCATTCTTTCTCTTGCCTGCCCAAAATGATATAGCAGAGAAACATGGAATCATAGAATATCTCAGCTGGAAGGGAACCTGAGGAACAAGTCCAACTTCTGACTCCACACAAGGTAAACTAAAAGTTAAACCATATATCTAAGAGCCTTCTCCAGCTGCTTCTTGAATAGGCTTGGGACCATGACCACTTCCCTGGGGAGCTTGTTGCAGTGCTTGACTATCCTGTCGGTAAAGAACCTTTTCCTAATATCCAATCTGAACTTCACCTCATGTTATCCCACCCTGTCACAGAACACCAGGGAGGAGAGATCAGCACCTCCCTCTCATGAGGAAGTTGTAGATAGCAATGAGATCACTGCTCAGTCTCCTCTTCCCTAAGCTGAACAAACTTAGTTATCCTCAGCTACTCCTCATAAGCCATGCCTTCTACTCCTTTCACCACCTTTGTTGATCTCATTTGGACACATTTTAATATTTTTATATCCTACGTATATTGTGGAGCCCCAAACTGCACATAGTACTCAATGTGGGGCCGCATCAATGCTGAGTATAGTGAGACAATCCCTTCTTTTGACTGGTTAACAATACTGTGCTCAATGCACCCTGGTTTAAGGTTGGCCCATTTGGCCTTCAGAGCACACTGTTGACTCCCATTGAGCTTACCATCAACCAAAACCCAGATACCTTTCTGCAGGGCTGTACTCCCTGCTCTTGTTCCCTGTCTGTGCTTACATCCAGGATTACACCTCCCAGGTGCAGAGGCTGGCATTTGTCCTTCTTGAATTTCACATGGTTGGTGATTGCCCAGCACTCTAATCTGTAAGGCCTCTCTGCCCTCAAGGGAATCAACAGCTTCTCCTAATATAGTACTGTTGGCAAACTTAGTGTGCATGCAACTCCTGTGACCAGGTCATTGATAGAACTGGCACTAAAATTGAGCCCTGGGAAACACCACTAGTGGCTGGCTGCCAGCCACGTTACCCCATTTATTACAACTCTTTGCGCCCAAGTCTTCAGCCAACTGTTCGCCCATCGTATGGTTTACACGACATTTTGTCCAGAAAGATACTGTGAGAGACAGTATCAAAAGCTTTGCTAAAATAAATAAATACCTAGCCCCACCCCCTCACACACACCCCCCCCTCCGGCACAGTCTTTCCTTTGTCCACTAACCTTGTCAAAGAAGGATATTAAGTTAGTAAGACATGACTTTCCCTTCATCAGCCTATGTTGGCTATGTCAGATTACTGCACTGTCTTTCAAGTGCTTTTCAATAACTCCTGGAATAATCCGTTCCATAATTTTACCAGGTACCAGAGTGAGACTTGACAGGACTATAATTATCAGGGACTTCTTGCTTGCACTTCTTGAAAACTGGAATAACATTTCCTAGCTTCCTGTTGACTGGGACCTCTCCAGATCCCCAAGACCTTTGATAAATAACTGAGAGGTGTCTCACAATCACATTGGCCAATGCTTTCAGGACCCTGGGATGAATTCCATTGTCCATAGACTTACACACATTCAGCTGCAGTGGCAAATTCCATACAAGTTCAAAGTCAGCTGGGATCTTAGCAATCCTCCAGTTGCAGTCCTCCAACCCAGGGTTCCAGGAGTCCCAGGGTCCATCACTGTGGTTAAGGACAGAGACAAAGATGTCTCGATCCTTATTTGTGACCAACCTCATCAAGTAACAGGCCAATGCTTTTTTTAGTCCTCCTTTTGCCATTAACAGTCTTGAAAAAATCTATTTTGTTATCTGCCACAGTACTGGCCAGCTTGAGCTCCAACCGAGTTGTGGCCATATGAATTTTCTCCCTACACTGGTGAACAGCATCTCTGTAGCCCTCTTGTGTAGTCTGACCTTGCTTCCAAAGTCTATACACTTCTTTTTCCTCCTAAGTTCCAGAAGGAGATCTCTGTTCAGCCAAGCTGGCCTTCTGCCCTAGTTGCTTGACCTCAGACACATTGGAATTGCCTGCTCATGTGCTCTTAAGAAATGGCTCTTAAAAAGTGACCAGCTTTTATGGACCACTTGAAAGCAAATTCCCAGGGGACCATACTTACCAGTTCCTTGAGCAGCCTAAGGTCTGCTCTTCCAAAATGCATAGTAGTAGGCTTTGCTGACAATTTTTCTCGTATTACCAAAGGCTTTAGACTCAACCATTTCATGATCACTGTGGCCAAGACAGCCACCCATCATCACATCACCCGTGAGATCATCCTTATTTACAAACAACTGATCTAGGACTCCACCTTTCCTAGTCAGCTCCCTTAGTACCTCTATCAAAAAGTTACCTTCAACGGGCTCCAGGAATTTCCTGGATCTGTTTGTCTCTGCTGTATGATCATTCCAGTTAACATCTGGGGAGTTGAAGTTTCCTATAAGGACAAGGGCAACAGATCTAGAGATTTCCCTCAATTCCTTACAGAGTAACATAGCAGTATCACCAGCCTGGTTGGGTGACCTATAGTAGACTGCTGCAACTTCTGCTTTATTAACTTTTCCCCTAATCTTTACCCAGAGGCTCTCAACCATGGCATCCCCAACTGCAAGTGCTGCAGAGTCCAACCTCTCCTTTGCATACAGTGCTACCTCTCTGCCTCACCTGCCCTGCCTATCTCTCCTGAAGAGCCTATAACAATCCATCACAACACTCCAGTCACAAGTCTTAACACCAAGTCTCACTTATGTCTGAGCACATTTTCTGCCTGGGTGTTCACGACTGTCCTCAGACACCAGTAGAAACGTTGGGCATAGCTTGCAGCCAGAGATCTGGAAGGCTGCATATTGCCTTGGGAGCTCTCTCTGGGAAGCTGCATCTGTTTCAGTGGGTGCTAATACCATGGGGGACAGAGAACAAAACTTTCTGTTGGGTGGTCAACATTGTTTAAGCTCCCTGTAGGGGGATTAAAACTGATCGTATGTTCTTGGAGGCAGGTGGTCTGGCTGGTGAAGCAGCAGTCCTTCAGCATTCTGGTGTCCAGCAGCTGATTATTGAATTACAGAAATCATAGAATCATAGAATTGTTTAGGTTGGAAAAGACCTTTAAGTTCATTAAGTTCAACCATTAACCTAACACTGCCATTCCACCACTGAACCATGTCCCTAAGCACCTCGTCTACACATCTTTTAAATACCTCCAGGGATGCTGATTCAACCACTTGCCTGGGTAGCCTATTCCAATGCTTGACAACCATTTCTGTGAAGAAATTTTTCCTGCTGGCTAATCTAAACCTCCCCTGGCACAACTTGTGGCATTTTCCCCTCATCTATCTCCCTTTACCTGGGAGAAGACACCAACACCCGTAATCTTTTCTGCATCCTCCCCACACAGAACCCAAGGGCGGCAAGGCCCAGAAATCCCTTTAGACACAGTGCCAGGTACCTCACAAGCCTTATACTCCTCTCAGCACCAGCAACTGCTGCTAGTGTTGGTCTCCCACAGTTTAGAGTTAAAAGAAGGCACCAAAAAGACATCAAGGGGAGAAAATTATAAACTGTCTTCTATTTGAAGAAAGACTAAATAGTTACTTTGTAGCTATGAACTTTTGGAATGCAAATCACAATCAAAGGAACTAAGAAACAACAGTGTCATAAATTTTCCAATCTAATAATACTGTAATATCTCTCATAAGGCATCAGTAAGAATTAATTACTCCTCATTGGCTTGGGAATATATTTTTAGTGTATTTAGCAAATATTCCCCTAATAATTGCACATTTGTAAAAGGAATGGGGCCTACTGAGAAGCCAGCCACCATTTTATACCTCTCATATCTTCATTAGTTTGCCTTTATTAAAAAATGGACATTCAATGGAATTCTGATTTTCTCCTGATTTTTAATTCAAATGTTTCCAAACCAAACTGTGAGGAAATAATTGCACCAGTGTCCTTTTGTTTGTTTTTTTAATAAAATAATTTTAGACCAATAAATAAGTTATTGCTAGTATTGAAAAAGACATATCTTGCCTAAGAGTTTGATTACTTGTACTGATTAGCACTACAGTTGATTTACTGGCTAAAGCCTGCTCTAGAGATATTGTTTTCCTGAATATATAAGATTGAGATTTTTGAATAAAACTGTCCAAAATGTGTGCCAAAATGGGGACATCAAAGGGGAGGTAAGTTAGCTTGTGATGGATCAAAATTAAATGCACTTCACAATGACTGAAAAAAGAAAACACAAGGTTGTGTCAGATTGTGGGTTTTGTTTTGGTTTTTTTTTAAAAAAAAAAGTAAAAATATTACCTCAAAATGCTAATGTTTGGTAGATTGCTGTTATTCAACTAATTCCTTTTCTACCAGATGAACACCCTTTCAATACTTATTTGTCTGGGCCAAAACCTGTGATCTACAGCAAGATACGTAGCACTTCTAAACATTACCCTGTAGCCCCACAAACTCTCAAGGACAACCGATCAATAAATAAATAAACAAATGGGTTGTATCATAGCTCAAGTTTTCCTTTGTTTAAAGTAATTATAGACATAACTGTAATTTTTCTTTCCAGTTCTAAATCAAGAAAATTTCTTTCTGTACTGGGTCTACACTAAACCACTCTTTTATATTACTATAATTTCAAACTGCATGCTGGAACTATACATTACAGCTTTCAAACACAGATGCACTGAATTGTACAGTGTGGGTGGGACACTACAGGGCAGCTTATTGTGAATAAATCTTAAAAGATTAGTGTGTTTGAACATCATGGCTTTCTCTGCAGCAAGTGAGATATTACTGAACAATGCAATGGGACTCTCTAAAGGAAATACTTGCTAACCGAGTAAATGACTAAATGAAAAAGAATACTTTGTGTATAGCAAGATGAGTTAGATAAAATAAAGGTATGGGATTCTGTGTAGTTAACCAAACTGTTAGATAAATCAGTATTGGTTTTGCATCTCCTGCTTTAAGTGTAAGGTATTATTCACTGTGAGCTAGTTATTCTTTCTCCTGTGTGCCAAATGTTTGCTAATGAATCTTTTTAATACATGCATGTGTTTGATAGAGTACAAATTATTTTCCTTCTGTACTTTTTTCCTTAAGGGAAACAAGATTTTCTTTAATGTATATGCTGGCTATCCACAGTGTCTGTGGGTGAAAGACTACTATGTATCTTGGTTTGACTCTCTGCATTAATTACCATGGAACCAGGATGCTGATAGCTTGGCTGGGAGTACCAAATTTCCCCAAGGCAGACTGTCAACTAGTCTGAAAACTTTGGAAGATACTTCAAGGAAATGTTGTCAGCAGCTCTCTGGCAGTGCTGGAAGGGCACTGGAGATGCACGGTGAAAATCATGCAAGAAATTGTGATTACTTCAGCAGAGACCAAAACAAGGTCCCCAAAATAAAACGTGCATGAATTCCTCTCCCAGAGAAAGTTTCTAGTCCCGCAACAGCTGAATCCTGGTCACACATGCACATAACACCTAGGATGTTAGGAGTAGCAGGCCACAATCACAAAAAGTATGTTTTCAAGATACCCTTCTTGGCCTGCCCCTTACAGAGATCTCAAATGAAAAGTGTTCACCCCATTCCAGGAGAGAAGGAAGAGTACATAACATGATTTATAAAATCATTCCTAGTTTGGCTGTTAGTAAATTATAACCTTTAGATGTTGCCCTTATGCTTTTTACAGTTAGTCACCATCCAGGGACCTTCAGCAGGTCATTCTCCCTTTCTAGTTTAAATCCTAAAGCAAATGCATACAAAGAAGGAATACACCAATGTTTCTGCCTCTGTCTGTCCTTCCTTTCATTTTTCTTTAATATAATCATAGTGACATGAGCTTATCAGCAGATATCTTATAAGAAATGTAATTTTAGTAATGTAATAGAACTTTTGGCTCCTTCTGTCTATATATCAATGCAAGTAGTGCTAGAATTAGAAATAATTAAAAATAATCGTTCTTTAGTCACAGATAAGGTCTCAAGCTGTGGATAAAAGTCTGACAATATTAGGTCTTATTTAATCAAACAAGAAATACCTAACCAGAAAAAATCATTATCTAAACATAAGTTGACTAGAAAAGTGGCACTGGTTTTAATTTTTCCATTTCTTTTTCCTCTAAAACACCTTAATTTATAATTATTTCAAGGCACTTTTGTTTATTTTGGTTGTGAAAGGTTTAATCTTGAAAATTTATAATCTCTTTTGATGGTATTTGTTTCATTCACCTTTTGATATTCTAGTTTTTTAAGCTATGAATCCTGCCGCAATGCTCATAGAAAAATGAAACCATTGTGAATATTAGGAGTTGAATCCAGCTGGCTTCTGGATTTCTTCAAATCCCATTGACTTAAGAGGACCTGCCCAGTAAAATATTCCCTTAAAAGTGCTCTGTTGCTTTCAGGATTAGTCTTTAGACTAAGAGCCTTAAAGGAGTTTATTCCAACATGATACAGAACATTTCCCTAGTCTTTATTACAGACCCATAGATATATATCTATATAAAGCTGTGTCGCAATTTGAAGACATGTTCCCAGGTCAGGCTAGCTTATCAAATCCTACTTCTCTCTTGTATCTGCACAATGCCAGAATACACCAACTTCCCCATGCATATGAAAAGGGGGGCTTCATTAGTGTATCTGTCAAAGGTAATTTCAGCCATGCAAATCCTCTGTTCCTGCTATGTGGAATAAAAATCTCTCTAGAGAGCTAGGATAAAATAAATAAATATCAAGTTTCAATATTTTCCTTCACTAAGAAGTGGTAAAAAAAAAATGAGGCTTTAGCTAGAGAAACTTAGAAAGGAAGGGTGGACATGGAATTATGAATCTCATTCATTTATGTGGTAAATACTTTTATGTACAATGTAGTAGTAATATACTTCTGATGTGTACAACTGGGAGCAATTCCTTAAGAATGTCTACTCACTTCTTGTAACCAATAGGAAAAGAAGTCAGGCTGTAGTTTGAGGGACCTGGGAAAGGGAAAGGTTAAAGTGGGAAAATAACTGGTCATTCTGACCTTGGAAGCCTAAAAGTAGACATGGCCACATTTACTTTGAAGGTTGGTTTGGAAATGCACTGAAGCAAAGAAAAAAAGCTAATTTGTAGACAAGCAGCCAAAGCAGAGGCCTGTAATATCTCTTAATTGTAAGTGCACAAATCCAAGTACAAGCAATATTAGCTCACCTTGAGTACAATAGTGAAACAGTGAAGCAGTGCTCTTTGTAGCACTGTGATAGCACAGCCAAACACAACATACAATGATTATACATAAGCATGTGAGCAATATGACCACCAAAGCAGCAAGCAAGTGACAGGAGTGCAAGATAAAATTGTTCTTCGCTTTGGGAAGTACAAGGGACTGCAAATCGTTTGGACATCCTGCCAGAAACACAACAAAGCTGAGGAGCAGAACCAAGAATAAGATGCCAACCGCATCTCCCCAGGTGTCTCTGCACAATAGTTATGAGGCTCTAGATGTGGAAGACAAGGCAGTGGAGGGTGTAGGTGTTGAGCCATCCACATCGGAGGAGGCATGAAGATCAGAAAGACCTCCCTCCCATATTACTACCGCCTCCACGAGGAGGAAGAGGCATGTAATAGTTGTAGGAGACTCCCACCTGAGGGGAACAGAGGGTCCGATATGCCAGGCAGACCCTCCTCTTAGGGAAGTCTGTTGCCTCCCGGGAGCCTGGGTTACTAGGAAACTTCCTAGCTTGGTCCAACCCTCAGACTACTATCCCTTACTGCTCTTCCACATGGGTGCTGATGAAGTTGCAGTAAGTAGCCCGAGGGTGATTAAAAAAGAATTCAAAGCCTTGGGACGGTTAGTAAAGGAATCTGGAGCGCAGGTTATTTTTTCCTCACTCCTTCCAGTGGTGGGCAGAGACATTGGGTGAAACAGGCGGACTCATTCCATTAACACATGGCTCCATGACTGGTGTCACCACCACAACTTTGGGTTCTTTGATCATGGGATGGCCTACACGGCACCAGGCTTGCTGGCATCAAATGGGAGCCAGCTTTCTCAAAGGGGAAAGAGGGTCTTTGCCCAGGAGCTTGCAGGGCTCATTGACAGGGCTTTAAACTAGATGCGAAGGGGGAGGGGGAACCTATCAGGCTTGCCTGTGACAAGCTAAGGGATGATATGCAATGGTTAGAGGGATGGGGGGCTAGTATGAGCCCTCAACCCGTTGCCCAGCAGCATGCCAGGGACACTGCAGCAAAGTTGAAGTCTGGTGGAGGTGAGCTGGAGGCTCCTGAGGTAGTAGGAGCCAACAAGGAAATGCCTGTGAAACACCTCAAGGGAAACGAGGGGTGTTCTGCTGTGAAGGTAATGAGGCTGACAGCT
>BOSO01013556.1:8638-47079 GCA_018403395.1 Gorsachius goisagi
TGTGGATGTAGTGTACCTGGACTTTAGTAAAACCTTTGACACCATTTCCCACAGCATTCTCCTGGAGAAACTGCCTGCCCATGGCCTGGAAGAAGAAGAAGAAAAAAAAAAAAAGCATATTCAGATAAGTCTTTTTCCCTATGTACTTAATATTTTTTCTTCTTTTATGCCTATGTCTTATACAAGGGTATATAAGACCTACAGCCATCATGAATCTGACAATAACAAACTGTGTTAAAACAATCTAATTTCCTCCCATGACAGAGGAACAGACCTTGTGGCAAGAGACAAAAAAGATGTCATATCTTGACTCTGGTGGGATTGTTGATGCTGTCTCACATGATGTTCTCTTAATCAAGTTCAGAAAACATGGTCCGAAGGAAGCTTTTGTAACAGACGTAAAAATGTTCCTAAAAAGATTATTATTTCTATAAATTTCTAAAAAAAATATTAGTAGTACCGCTGTTTCTCTAGCACAGAGAAAGGATGACTAAACTAAGAACCTGTATCTGCAGCCATAGAATATTGACATGGTTGACCTGATAATGCAGGAAATAGCATATTTATTAAATTTTCAGATGTTATTAAGCTGGAAGAGATTTTCCAGGGTGTTGGAAGGATAAGAATTCTGAAGAGTCTTAATGAATTAGGAAAAAGGTTGGAAAAATAAGATGCAATATATAGGATGTGCAAAAGAGTAAGTGTAGGAAAAATTGCCTATCAATTGAAACAATATATGTTGAGTAGGTAATATAAGTGGGTAATTGTCCTGGTTTCAGCTGGGACAGAGTTAATTTTCTTCCTAGTAGCTGGTATGGTGCTGTGTTTTGGATTTAGTACTAGAAGAATGTTGATAATACACTGATGATTTGGTTGTTGCTGGGTAGTGCTTAGGCTGAGTCTGGCCAAGGACTTCTCAGCTCTCAGCTCTGCCAGGTGCACAAGAGGCTGGCAGGGGACACAGCCAGGACAGCTGTCCCAAACTGACAAAAGGGCTATTCCATACCATATGACATCACGCTCAGTATAGAAACTGGGGGGAAAAAAAAGGAAGGAGGGGATGTTCGGAGTGATGGTGTTTGTCTTCCCAAGTCACCGTTACGCGTGATGGAGCCCTGCTTTCCTGGGGATGGCTGAGCACCTGTCTGCCCATGGGAGGTGGTGAATGAATTCCTTGCTTTGCTTTGCTTGCATGCGTGGATTTTGCGTTCCCTATTAAACTGTCTTTATCTCAACCCACGAGTTTTCTCACTTTTACTCCTCTGATTCTCTCCCCCATCCCATTGTGGGGGGAGTGAGAGAGCGGCTGTGTGGTGCTTAGTTGCTAGCTGGGGTTAAACCACAACAGGAATATATGTTAAACATCAGTCAACAAGGTTTCTACATTGGAAAAAAAAAAAAAAGGTGAAAAATAAGTGCAAATAGCCTACATATACTATCCATTTCAGCTGAATAGAGTGATGAGCCTCATCAGGCAGGTGAACTGAGATTCTATAGGAATAATCTAAAAGCTCATTAAAAATTTCAGATACATTTTGTATATGTACCTGCATGCTATATGATGTAATATGGATAGGATGACTAAAAGTGATAGGCTTGTATATTATAATAAAATAATGGAAAAAACCTTCTACTATTTATTTCAAAATTATCTGAAATCTATTTTTTAAAGATGTTGACTTAAAAAAAAAAGAAAAGATAAATTGTGTGTGTTAGTTTATACTTCTTTCAATGGGCTTTAAAGTAAATCTGTACATTCTAGCAAAGACAGGTCCAATAAGCAAGCTGGGTCACTAGACCAGTCACCTTCTCTATGGTTTTAAGGTTATCATAATTACTGAATTTCTTTCAGTTCAGGCCATCACAAGTCATCGTGAACAAGCCTGCAAAGGGCAAGGCACCCTCTAACCTGTGTGCTCTTGAGCGCCATGTTCTGGCCACTATGTTATGTCCTCAAATTCGCACAGGCCTTTCACACCCTGCATCTGCTCGTGAAATACTTGCAACCACTCTGATGGGCTACAATACAGTCCTAACATTATTTCAGATGCTTTTAACTTAAAGACACATATTCAGAAAGGTAAAAGTCAGCAAAAATAATAAAAATATTTAGTACCACAGGGTATCACAAGAAGCATAGATACGATCTAGCATCAGTTATGATATAAAATGTATATAAACAGCCTCTGACACCTGGCCTTGGGAAAATAACATGGTCCTAGCCCCTGCTCATAAAAATAGCTGTACAAATAGCTAATACAAATCTCAGTAAAAATTATAAGAGAAAGAGAAAGTGCATACAGGGAAAAGGAAGTTGTCCTCTTCCTTTTTTATTCTGCCTATGAGACTAGATTCTGGGAAAATCATTATTATAATCTGTGTAGACATCACTGTTGAAAGTTAGCTGAATTAAGCAAAACAAAGAAAAAAAGAAAAAAATTGTTTGGATAAGAACAGTTACAGAATTAATTTAAAAACTTGATTTACATATTGTCCTGGTTTTGGCTGGGATAGAGTTAATTATCTTCCTAGTAGCTGATGTTTGAATTTAGTATGAGAATAACGTTGATAACACACTGATGTTTTAGTTGTTGCTAAGTAGTGCTTACACTAAGTCAAGGACTTTTCAGCTTCTCATGCTCTACCAACAGAAAAGGCTGGAGATACACCAGAAGCTGGAAGGGAGCACAGCCAGGACAGCTGATCCTAACTGGACAAATGGTTATTCCATACCATATGATCTCATGTTCAGTATATAAATGAGGGGAAACCTGGCCAGGGGCCACTGCTTTAGGACTGGCTAGGCAATGATCATTAGGTGTTGAGCAGTTATATTGTGCATCACTTGCTTTGTGTATTCATTATTATTATTGTTATTTCTATTATTATTTTTATTATATTCTATCTTATTTAATTATGAAACTATTATTATCTTAACCCATGAGTTTTCTCACTTTTAATCTTCTGATTCTCTCCCCCATCCCACTGGGGGCAGGGAGTGAACAAGCGGCTGTGGTGCTCAGTTGCTGGCTGAGGTTAAACCATGACATATATGTATACAAGAATGACTATTTCATCTATGAAAAATTAGGAACAAAAATAGATTATTTTTCTAGGAGTTAATATGCTTTAAGTAATCAACTCCCTCTGCATGCATAATAGCAGACAGTTCCGGAGAATCAATTAAATTGATTCATGAATGAAGAGAGGGATGTTGATATGTTTTCCTCATCCTAAAAAGCCATAATTCTCAGAAGAAGGAAGGAAAAAAAAAAAAACCAGTAGGAAATTAATATATTAAGGTGCTTGTCACTGATAGTAACATGCAGTGTCAACCTTGTTAAATCAATAAACAGTAGATTTGAAGCATAAATATTCTAGTTCCTGGTAAAGTAAAAAGAAAAATACAGTTATCAACAATGTACTTGTACATTTTACTAACATAGTGTGGTTTATATATTTTCTAAAGGATTCTCACCCAATCCAGTAATTGTTAAATGGGATGCAAAATTACTGACACATAAACTTAAAAAAATTAATACTTGACATTACTCAAACAGGTGCAGAAATGAGATAAATTTAGCAAAACACTTCAAGATAGCTGTGCCAAAATGAATACAGTCTTTTAAACTTTTTGTTAAAGCACTAATGGACAAGTCCACCAAATATCAGTCCTCTGGTTAAAACATCACAACTTACATAGTGGAGCTTAGCATAGGCAACTTGCCATAGAATGGTGCTCTGTCAACAGAAAAACTTGCTGTTTCTTCCATGGCTATAATCAGCCTAAGTTAAAATTGCCTAGTTAATAATTTATCAGAAAGTTTTATTTCACTTAATAAAACTAAATACAGGAGAAAATCAACAGAAGGAGGAGAAATGAGACAATAACAATAAACACTGGAGGTTTTCCCCTCTTTTGAATTAGTTTTGTGACAGCAGGGTTGAAATATTTTGTAACGTACTGTTTTTTAACACAGGATCTTCACACATATCAGGGTGGGGAGGGAGAGAAGCATCAGCTTTTCTAATTTATATTTGATTCACCTCAGAGACCAGCTGCTATTGAAAATCTGATTATGTGAAACAGTTGCTTGCCTCTCTGGGCTCAGAAATCCTTTCCTGTAACTAGACACACACCACAGATGATTGCCTGAATTTAAATAAAACAGTAGAATAATGGGTCAGCATAGCAGCGACTTCCAAACATTAAGTTCTGTTGATCTGATTAATTCTTTCATGAAAGCTTAATTCCCCTCTCTGTTTCTTGGGGTATCATGTCACTAATTCACATATCTTTGCTTGTCCTGACATTCACTGTTCTCATATCTCCATTTAGCTGATCAGTTCTTGGCAGCTATCTTATGACGTTCATGATCCCAGGGATATCGTCAACACTAAAACCAGAATTCAATCAAGCAGCAAATTTACAGTCTGGATCAGGCTAAGCAGATTAGGTGCCTGCTCCATAATAAGGATGTGAAGGGTTGCCATAGACAAACAACACCAAATGGAGTTCCTGCCAATGAATTTTCATTCAGATTCAGTGGTTCTCAACAGTAAAAGCTGACTAAACAGCATGTCTCTATTTATATTCTGTAACGGGAATTTTAGGGAAGTGTCCAATGTGTATTATATGGGCTAAAATACATTTTGCCTTTGTCTTCATAATCTAAGGTCAAATTGCACAATGTAATCAGAGTGCAGTATAAGTTTAAAGGTAAATTCAGGAAAGATGATTGAAGGAAACAAAGCTTTTTCTGAGAAGCTTTGATATACTCTAATCTGGCATCATTACAATCAGAGCATGCTGGGTTTGTGGTAAAGGCATGATAGTATGATGAGGACAAGGGTTGAAAGGAAGTTGTTTGCATTACTAAAGGATGCAGTGCTGTAAGCAAAGCTAGGGGAGGGGATTGCATGGCAGGAAAAGAACAGTTTTGTGAAGCAGATACTACCATGGCCATCATACAAACATTTGCTGTCTGTGAAGCTGTGCCTGTTGCTCACCCACTGCAAGGTGGGGCCAACACTTTTGAAAAGGTATTAGTTGTTATACAGTGGTGATGCGGTGTTGCATAGAAACATGTGGATAGAGATTTTTTTTGTCATGCCAATGTATTACACCTTTCACAAAGGGTAACTCTCCTGGTGAATCAAAGAATGTCTGTTGATGAGTCTATTCAGAGTAAGGACTGCCTGGGGGCAATCTCCAGGGCTGACTGAAATTCCCACCTTGAGAACTCCTGTAACAGTAAGTCGAACACTTTTCTGTGAAGATGGTTAGGACTTCAGTTAATCACTTATCTTTAATTACTTTATTGCCTCAGAGAAGTTTCTAGACCACCCAGGGAAATGATGACTAAGTGGGCTGGGTACACACATGAGAACAACCCTGATCCCCAGCTACACTAAAATTGTAACCATATAGCAAACTTGAATTCTGCGCTGATATTAGAAGTATGACTTAGAATCCATAGAGATTTTATGAGAAAGGACACAAGAAAGGAGAGAAGAAGCTATCAGAAGGAGAAATGGTCTCTCATGTCCTTTGCCCATAGCCTGCCCCATGCAATGTTTCTGTTGCACATTGTCCCCTACCACCACCCTACTCCCTTAACCAGTCATTGTCCTCGTGCTACATCACTTTACCCCATCTAAAACTCAGTGTCATTCACACACAATGAAATGTTGTCTAAATGACTAGGAGAGTCAACGCTGTGCTTCTCCACTGTGTACCAGGCTGGCACTGGTGTCTAAGCTACTGGTTTTAGAGTCAACAGAACATAAAAACTATTTTCTGTTCTGTGCAAACATTCCTCTAGCTGGCTATCGAAATATTTTTCAAGAGGTTGGTGCAGAGTTACTGTTTTCTATAGCCTCTGCCATACTCTTATTATTTGAAAATTCAAAGGCTGAAAAAAGAAAATTATTAGTTACATTCTTCTGCCAATAAGGAGAGCTAGTCAGGACTTGTCTAAGCTTACGATAATTTACCTGAAGATAGCTGGCTGCCAAATTAGATGAAATTAATTAACTCAATACACTCCCTACAGCTAGTTCAAACAATCTCCAAACCTTGGTCCCATTTCACTTGTGTGTAGTTTACCCTAGAATATCTCTAATGCTACAGCTCAAACTTTTGCAAACCTCCAAAGCTGGCTTTTAAATTGCTTCATTTGTTGTCTCTTTGAATTATCTGACTTTAAATTAACTGTTATTAGGAAGTAAAGGACAGGTCCTTGGTGAGTAAGAAAAGGTAGAGATATTGGTATAATATGGCTTAAGTTATCATGTCACATGAACATCTACTTCTGATCTTCTCATCTAGACTCCCTTTTAACTTACTAGAGAGAAATGGGTTACTCTGCAGAGTTCAGAGGTTCGGATTTAGGCATCTGCCATAGGATAAAATTAGTTGTAACTTAAAAGTGTAATTTTACTACCTTGGCTATAAAACCAAACTACAAATTAGCTCTGAGGTAAACACATGTGATATAGAAGTCTAAAGGTAACTCAGATGAACCCGCTTTTGGTGGTGAGAATATATGTAGACTGAAAACAGACAGTTTACCATCAGAACTCAATTCATGCAAAATCTCCTTCAATAAATAGGTTCAATTATTAGAAATATCTCATGTAGCTTTTTTGCATCTATCAGGGTAGCTATTCCTTTACTTTTGTTTGAAAAGCTTCAAAAACTAAAAAGCTCTTATTCAACAGCACTTAGAAGAAAAAAAAAAAAACTAGAAAAAAAATGATCTTCCAAAAAGGAATTGCTTTTTAAAGCAATGTTAATACCTAAAGGATCTATTTTTATTAAATTTATGATATAATATGCTTTAAACAATCATTACTCTCTCCTAAAAGTGTCTTGTAATGAGGATGATATTTCATTTTGTGGGGGTTACAGTTAAAAAAACCCCAACAACAAAAAGCAACAGATACTATGAGGAACTATGAATCTGTCTGTCTTATGTACTCTGAATACTATTTCCAAAGTATGATAAACTAATTTTGTATGGAAGAAATAAAAGATGACATTTCATTGAGAATTATTCTTAGGCCAAATTTCATTTTGCAACTCTGGACCATTTTACCCAGAGGATTATTTAAAGGAAAAGGCAGGGAAAGAATTGCATAATGTGAAAAGAATATTATTTTATTTTCCCTCACCCTACTAAATGAATCAACTTATAAAAATCTGCCACCTGTTTTTCTGACAAAAAAAAGTAATATAAATATTTTATCATACAAAGTAAAAATTTGAAAAGCAGATAAAAAAAGGAGGAAGGTAGGACCAATCCATCAGGAAACTTTGTACATAATTCATAAGAAAGAGAAAATCTTCTGTTATACATAAAGCCTATGTGGGTAACCTTGGGCATGGTAGTCAAACAGTAGTTTAGATTTTTAGCTTCTTGAAAGGCTTTTCACCAGTGATGCCAGTGTAAACAGAATCAAGTTGTCCAGCCTTTTCTGATTATTCTTGTGCCAGTTTTGTGTAGTTTCGAAGAAAACTATCTGGAAACTAATTTGGGTTAAAATGCATAGACAGGTCGATGGAGTATTTTTCATTCATAAGCACTGTTTCATCTTCTGTTCTGACCCTTTTCTGGGAGCCAGGTTAGGGCTGCATAAACAATTCTGCAGGAATAGCATGAGCCAGAAGAGAACTGAGAATAAAAAGCCAGGAGGTTGGAAAAGTGATGTGGTGAGAAGTGTTTAGTCCTATAGGCAACTCTGCTGCTGTTCAATGTACATCTGGGGCTTTGGATGCTTCAGTCTCCTACTTGGAAGTATTTAGTTGCCAACACAGAACTCTCAACAATCACAATGTTGAGCACTAGCTCAGAAAACCAGCCAAGAGAAAATTCCAAAGAGGATTGTGCCTGAGTCTTTCTATTCTGTATATTCACTTATCTTTCTGGACTTACTTCTTCAGAGCTATCACAAGGTACCTCTTTGCTAAAGTGGGACAGGATCCCAGATCTTCTGGGGTTTTGTGTTTTATTTTTCCTCCTCTGAAATCTAAGCCAGTTGAGGATGGAGATGCTGGTACAGCCTCTTGAATGGCAGGCTACTGGCAGAAAACTTTTGGAGAAAGAGGAAAACAAAGTTTGTTCTTCTCCTTATATTGAGGAATGCTAACACGTCAACTACCTGCTGGAGGAGTCCCCTAGTGACAAGATTTTGAACTACAAAAAGAACATCCACCCCTGGGAAATTTAGAGAAAAAGAAATGTAGAAGAAAAAAAAAAAAAAAAAAAGAAAACAACAAACCAAACCAAACAAACCAAATAAAAATCAACAACAATAACAGAAAAATCAACAGCCCTGTGAGGTGTCTACTCCAGAAGAGATTTCAGTCTCTGGCTTCCAGCTAGACAGAACAGCTTGGCCTGGTAGGAGCAGCTAAGCTATGAAAAGAAATGGAGTTTGAGATTCTGTGGTTAAATAACTGCAAGTGTTGCCATTGCACCATTTGAGTGGTTTTGATTTATTACTCCCAAGGTATTAACTCAGCCTCTAGCTTATAACTCCAAGTCGTGATGCTTGATTGCATTTCAGAAAACATTTGGGCACCAACATTCTCTACTAGACCCAGCCCAAAGGCCAGCAAACTTTGCTGCACCGGTTGCTTTTGCTCTCTCTTTTCAATTTCTTTACATGAACATTTGATAAAAAGAATAGAAGGACATATAAGAGTTGGCAAGAAAAATAAAGAACAACAATTGTTTAAAAATAAATGGGGACCAATTATATTTTACTTTTGTTTCTATTATGGATAAATATCCATAATAGATATGGATATTTATGCTAACCTGCATGAAAATAATTCTATAATGCATTGAAATCTTTAACTATGATCTGAAGTGTTGTTATTGTGTCATTCACTGACTGTGCTAACTCTTGAAAGGAAACTGTCTTCATTCATACTCAAAGGAAATTCTTCAACAAGTATTTATGCCCACTACATAATCTATACAGTAATAATATTAAAAAAAACCCCCACCCCTTGTAACATTTTTCTCTGCTTGTCACAATTTCAATAAAATCCTGCAGACAAAAACACTCCCTAGACCAAGTTATTACACATCTTATTAACCTCTCTGTCAGGTGTTAGAGTAGAATGCAGCTAACATGAATACAACCACCGGTTATGACCATTAGGAAAAGTGTCTGCTCAACATTTCTGAAAATATTTATGTTTGGAAAGGCCATATTTGAACTACCTGGCCAGAATCTTGTAATCCTCTGTTTTACTCTAAATTATGCTAAATTGTACTTTAAAAACCTAGGAAGGAAGAAAAAGAAGACCTAAATCTCAATTTCTGGTAGAGGCAAGTTTGATAATTTCTCTTTTAAATGGCATCTCCTGTATAATATTGCATTATCTGTTTTGAAATTTTTGTTATCATACAGATAAAACAGGAAAGAATTAGCAAAGGAAAAAAATAATATCAGAGATCATAGGTTTTATATTATAGTAGTGAATTTGAACAAATTTATGTCCATAATATGTTTAAGGTCAGTTTTATGCTTTGAAAAGAAACCCTAAACCTGTTGCTTAAATACTGTTTTCTCGATTTGATAAAATAGATTTCTGTTCCATTGCCATATAGAAATATTCCATTAAAATTTACTGTAGTGGCATATTAGATAATGATATTTACCATTTAATTTTATTGGAGCAGCAAGAAAATAATTTACCTCTCACAAAAACTGTCGTATCTATTGAGACAGTCTGCAGCATAAAATATGGAAGGATAAAGATCACCATGAACAGTTTATTTTTTCAAAATCAGTGTTAAGACTAACAGGAGAAAGTAAAACTTTGTCTGACCATTTTAAAAAAGGAAATTCTTCTGAACTGATTCTACAAAAATAACCCCTACTATACACAACAGTCTCCTCTGATTCTGCCACCTCAGTCTCTCTTATCTTTTCTGTCACCTTTTCTTCAGTGTTTCATTCAAAATTTTATGCTATATTCCTGAAAGAAAAAGACATTATTAAGAAATTGAGTCATTGTGCTCCTCAGAAATATTGAACTGATATTAATCTTTCTAACCATACATTTTTCAAACTATTGCTGTTGAAATATAGAGGGCAGAGCAGAGCAAAAGAGTAATTTGATACAAAATATCATCAAGTCAGAGTCAGAAAAAGTTGAACCTTGGCTAATATTTTTCTACTAGTTTTAGTAAGATTAGAGTTTCCCCCAAAGCATATAATGAAAAATAGTCATGCTGACCACATCTAGTCTTGAATACATCCTTGAAAGATGAGTGAATATGAAGGCAAATCATAGAATCATAGAATAGTTTGAGTTGGAAGGGACCTTCAAAGCTAGTCCAAACCCTGCCACAGGCAAAGACATCTTTTACTAGATCAGGTTGCTCAAAGCCCTGTCCATCCTGACCTTGAATATTTCCAATGATGGAGCATCCACACCTTCTCTGGGCAACCTGCTCCAGTGTCTCACCACCCTCATTGTAAAAATTTCTTCCTTATGCCCAATGTAAACCTACCCACCTTCAGTTTAAAACCATTGCCCTTTGTCCTGTCACTACAGGCCCTGCTAAAAAGGCTCCCTCCATCTTTCTCATAAGCCTCCTTTAAGTATTGAAAGTATTGAGCTTTCTCTTGTCCAGGCTGAACAACCCCAACCCAGTCTTTCTTCATAACAGAGGTGTTCAAGCATTCTGACCATTTTCATGGCTCTCCTGTGTACCCTTAAAACAGATCCGTGTCTTTCTTGTGCTGGGGACCCTAGAGCTGGATGCAGTACTGCAGGTGGGGTTTCACCAGAGCAGAGGGGCAGAATCACCTCCCTTGACCTGCTGGCCACGCTTCTTTTGATGCAGCCCAGGATATGCTTTGCTTTCTGGGTAAGCCCATATTACAATGAATGTCCTAACACGCTCTTCTCCTTTAGAAAGCTAAATAAATAATTAAATTAAATTAAATAATAAATACATAAACACAGAATTTTCAATAGTATCCCCACTCCCTTCTCGGCATGGAGGCCCTCAATTCATTCATCTTCCAGTTCATCCAGTTCATTCTGAGAGCAGACAAATTTCACCCTTCTGAAGAGAAGGTCAAGATTCACAAAAGAAGGCTTTAGGTCTTGTTTAGCTTGGATAAGAGTTAGACCAATGAAAAAAAAGCTCTTCAGAAAAGCTTAAAGCAGGCATTCTTCTTTCCCAGGTGTTGCTACTATAGTCCTGGTTAATTCAACATAGATTAACATTTTTGAGCTAAAAGAAGAGTGGACTCTATAGTACCTGAGAAGCTTTTATAATCTACAACAGAGCAAGCGCTTACCTATTCTTTCCTTCCTTCCTTCTTTCTTTCTCTCCTTTCTGTCTCTCCTTCCTTCCGTCCTTCCTTGTGAAGAATAAATCCTTGAAGAAAAGTGGGAAAAGTTTTATCTACCAGCTGTCCCCAAAGCCTTGAGATCAGATGAGTTTAATGTGGTCAGTCAGAGGATCCCTGTTGATCTACTTCTTAAGTTTAAGAGAAATAATTGATAAATAGATAATCAAACTAGAATGTAAGATGAGAGGATGTTGAAGGAATGTAGACCTGTGACATAACCCTGGAAGACATCCAGATAGGTCTTGTGCTCTTATAATGAGAGAAAAAATTATTCCTTGCTTGTTTCTTGTCATAAAGGCAGGATAGAGTCTTTTTTATGTGGGCATATATCCTACATGTAAAATAAAGAACTTAAGAAAATAATGGTCCCAAAGTAGGTGCGTAAATCGTTGATTGAGGTTGGAGGGGTTACATGTATTTGAGAGAATCTATAGGAAGATTTGCTCTCCTAGAGTAGGTATTTGCCTCAATAGAGATGAAAATAAAAGGTCAATTTAGTCCACATGTTGAGCAGTCCCATTCCTGTTCTGAATCCGTTACATTTAATAAATAAAGGTTTTTATTAATAAAGCTCTTACTAAAAACCATTAATCTTTTATGTCCCTATTCGTAACAGTACGGAAAGTTCCTCTGTGTCAACACACAGATCTTTATTGCATTGAGTAGGACAGATGCTTTTAGAGTTATAAAGCATGGTGGGATGTAAGGATTTATACATTACAAAGGGCAATAAAAATGGAAGGTAACCTCCCATTAAGAAGAGTGTATGAGGAGTAAGGCAAAATAGGAAGACTTAAAAATCAACAAATGTTTTACCCAACTCCTACAAAGCAGTGCTTTTTTAAACAAAACTAAAATATTAGGTAACATTGTTCATCTTTAAATTTGGTTCTGTGGAAAATAAACTAAACTGTCATCATGGCATATGCTTCCAGCATAGGTAGTGGTAAGCTGTATGCAGCTCTAGTCTTCAGCCTTCCTTAGTTTTATACAAAAAATATCAAACCTAAACTAGGCTGTTACTTTTGTTTTCACCTTATTTTCTTGTATATCCATTGCTAAAGGTTGCTTATGGTATTTTTTTGCAAAGGTAGCAAGGATCAGGAATTTTTTTATACTTATATTTCTTCCCCTATAATTTAGCATACATTTAAACAGAAACATTTACTGACTAAGAAGTGAAACACAACGGACTTTTTTTTTTCTCTAAATATAAGCACTGACTGCTTTCTTTAAAGTACTGAATAGCTATGTACAATGAAAAAAAATCCTAGATAACAGTGTTAATTAAAATTTTAATTGTATCTGTATGAATTACCAAGGGCAGAAGAAAAATCATATACAGAAGACTGCTTGATGTTTTGGGTTTCTTTTTTCTTCTTCTTCTTTTTTTCTCTTCCTTCCCACCCCCCCTTCTGTTCTTTTTTTAACTGTTTCTGGAAGCTCATTCAGCTAAACTGGAGAGTGCAAGAGCATCCCCTGCAGGAACATTTCAGCCCACACTGATTTTCTCTTTTCTACAGTGTTTTTTCTTCTGTTAATTTGTATTCATCTTGCATGGTGCACAGTAATTGTGTCTAGAGAATTAGAGAGGGATGGCTATTGCAGTGGTAATAGAATTACTATCAGTGTTCTAAGCTGGTAAAAGGATTGTGAGTTTCAGTCAGAGGATTTAAAAACACGTACTGAAATGTATATCAGGATCTTTTTTCTGCAGCACTACTTATAGATGTATTTTTCTTTGGGTTTATAAATAGAATGGTTTAAAGCAAGCAAATGTTGCTAAGAAAGATGACAGTAGAAAACTCTGAAAAAACGCCTTTAGGTTTGTACATAATAACAACGTAGAAATGTACACACATGCATATAAATATTCTGAAATGATCTAGCAGTCTCCTCATGTGTCCTTGAATTCGATGGGAAATGCAATTCACTGAGTAGAACAGTAGTTAAAATTTGCTGGTTTATACCACAGTCTTATTCCAATATATATACCACACTTAATATTCCAATACATGTTTTCTGACAATCTCCCCAAATTTATTTAAATAAAATGGAAAAGAGAAAAGGTATAATTATTAAATGTCATCATATTACAGATATGGCCAAAAAGTCTGACCCAAGTGTTGCTTCAGTGAGTGACTGTATAAAAATGCAGTAAATGAGGAGAACAATTTTCAAGACCCAATAGAAGTGTTATGGATTTTGTAATATTCTGAGGGCAGCATTTTAATGAGCACAGATATAGTATTAAAAGTTTTAGTAATCCATTTGTATTATAAAATTCAACAATAAAAATCAGACAAATTACATCTTTTGTTCTCTGGAGGTGTTGATATCAGCTGTACATATTCTATCTACAAGAACTAAAATTTGAATCTGTAAATCTCATTTCAGCATAAGATGCCAGAAATAAATTTGTACTATTTCACCTTATTTCTGCAGAAAGGTCCATCCTCCCAATCTAACTGAAACTACAGATCCTTTGAAATTTGTGCTCATGCAAACAACATAAATCAAATTACTTTGCTGAAAATTACTTCATGTTGGTTTAAGAAGGAGAAAATGATTGTGGAATTGGGTATATTTGTCTCCTTTCTCTGAACACATTAGAAATCCAAGGTCCCATATACAGAGGAATTTTCATATTTAATACCCGTCAATATAGCAATGCTTAATAATGGGCTGGGACTTGAAATAGAATCCGATGAAATCTATGTGGTTTTTTTTTTAAATAGGAAGTAGAATAAGGACCTCAGTATGTCCTGCAGCTCTTTTTCTTTGTTCTGTTAATCTGGCCTTTTCTCATTTAAAAAGCTAGAAGACACCCATTTATATAATTTATTAAAGAAGCAAAGCAGTGTTCTTTCCCTCACAGACAGCTGGTAGTAATCAGGGGCAAGTCTGTCCCTTGTCCCTTTTTGGTTCATTAGTATTCCCTGCACAGAGATTTGAAATCCTAGCAGAAGAAGAGCTGTTTGAACCCCCAGCTTCCCATAACACACAGAAAAGCGTGTACTACTCTACAGAAGAATAGAGTTTCTGTTATTTGTATTTAAAAGAAAGTAATTGGGTTTCAGACCCTTTTGAACCAGTCCATAATAAATTATTCCTGTCCCTGAGGTATAGCAAATGATGAGCAGGTCTTTAAGAAACTGAGAAGTTGAGAACAGTTCCTAAATCCCACATTAGTTTTGCCTTAGATGTCATATCTTTTTGTAGATATTGCCCAACTATTTACAGATAAAATTTTCTTCAGACTTTTTCTTTGAGTTTCCTCACTAATCTGCTGAGATTCTACACGGAATCATGTTATAAATAGTAGTTTGGGATTAACATCTTAGTTCACCACTTGTGATCTCCAGGCAGTAGTTTATCCTGTTATTTGACCAAAGAATTTTCTGGTATTTTCACACTGGGACCTATTTCCACCTTTCTTCCTATTACGGACTATTTTGGAACTTCAGGTGCATGGGCAAAATGCACCTAATTTCCAGATGAAGTTTCTTCTCTGACAATCTGTAGCCAATTGCTGATCTGTTTATGCTGTTCCTTGGACTGGTGTTCATTTTTCTCTCTTGCATTTATTCCCCTGCTATATCTAAGAAAGAACAAAGCTACATGCAGGCTTATTTTTAATATTTATCTTCATCTTTGATCATTGTAGTATCTCTTCATTATATCTTTCCCAGGTATATTTAAGTTTTTTTGGACATGGATAATCAGAACTGCACACAAAAGCACACTTCAACTATCTCCTTAGGTTTTTTTATTCCTCCCTTACTGTGTATGCTTCCTTTATATATCCCAATTTTGTCAGACAATTTTTATGGTCACATATCATTTGTTTCCTTTTGCTAGCCTCTTCCATTGACAAAATTTCCAAGTAACATTGTTTGATCTATGTGCTATAAGGATTTTAAATAATTTAGCAGTAGCACACTTACCTGCTGAACCTAATTAAATGTCAATCTATTTAACTGTCTCAGAGGTTTTTCCCTTCAAAAGTTAAAATGGAATTTGCTAGCTTGCAATGTATTTTTTAGACTTTCATATTCTATTAAATATTCATATCTTCTTTTACACTTTTTCAGTTTTATATTAACATGAACTGTAAAATATGATTGTGCATTGTGCTTCATTAGTAGCAGAGGAGTTCAGATGTCTAAATGCAGGTGACTAGTCCCATTTGAATGCCCTAGGGTATTTGAAAGACACAGTCTATGGAAGAACCTTTCAGGCCTGGCAGATGGAGGTCAGTTGACTTACTTTAAGATGCCCACAACAGAAACAATGTTTTTAGGTAACTGCATCTCACTTGAAATTTACTTTGTTAATGATCAGATTGTTAATAATCTAGTGGCATTTTAGGCTCTGAGGGTATCCCACTCAGGCTCCAGCTGCTGCTGCAGAAAGATGCAGATTTCCAAAGTTCTTTGTCCTATGAACTTATCTTGTGCATATGTCTTAAATAACTTAGCACGTTGCAAATTTCACTAGTTTTCCATCTTTAGGTAACTAATACTTCCCAAACTACTAAAGGTTTTCAGCTTTATATTGTAGATTCAGGAGTCTTCATGTAAACCAGGTGGTTTAAGTTCCTGATACATATAATAGATCAACAAAGAACTATATGTAGCCAATAGACTCTGAAGATCTATTCAGGTCAACAAAAAGTAGTCATCTATATATAGCTACCTGCACAATTCTTCAGACCCTATTCACTTTTTGATTTGGATATGTCCTGGTTTCAGCTGGGACAGAGTTAATTTTCTTCCTAGTAGTTGGTATGGTGCTGTGTTTTGGATTTAGTACTAGAAGAATATTGTTAACACACTGATGTTTTAGTTGTTGCTGGGTAGTGCTTAGACTGGCCAAGGACTTCTCAGCTCTCAGCTCTGCCAGGTGCACAAGAGGCTGGCAGGGGACACAGCCAGGACAGCTGACCCAAACTGACAAAAGGGCTATTCCATACCATATGACGTCACGCTCAGTATATAATCTGGGGAAAGAAGAAGTAAGGGGGGGATGTTCGGAGTGATGGCATTTGTCTTCCCAAGTCACCGTTACACATGATGGAGCTCTGCTTTCCTGGGCATGGCTGAACACCAGCCTGCCCATGGGAAGTGGTGAATGAATTCCTTTCTTTGCTTTGCTTGAGTGCATGGATTTTGTGTTCCCTATTAAACTGTCTTTATCTCAACCCATGAGTTTTCTCATTTTTACTCTTCTCATTCTCTCCCCCGTCCCATTGTGGGGGGACTGAACGAGTGGCTGCGTGGTGCTTAGTTGCCAGCTGGGGTTAAGCCACAACAGTCATTTTTGGTGCCCAACGTGAGGCTCAAAGGGTTTGAGATAATGACAGGTTTGATTGGGTTTCGCTAGATTGAATTTATAGCCCCTTTTTTTTTTAAGCGGTATTTAGCAAGAGGACTTGCTAAAGTAGTGGTAGTGGTACCATTTTGGACAGACTCAGAGAATGAGCTGTACTATTGTCATTTAGAGAGGTAGATTCTGTTTTGACAGGTAGTCCCAGCCATATGACACATAGAAGTTGATATTTCTGAAGCTCTTAGGCATTACAGAGCCCTGTAATGCACCTATTTCTAGTAGTGAATTGATGACATCAGATACCTGTCACTGATCCAGAAAATATTGTCAGTTCCAGGCCTTAAACAAGCATCTTCTTCCCCTCTGCTGACGAAGAGGGGAAGCTGTTCCATGCTTGAAAAATATCAAACATTTTTTCTGGCAGGATTTTGTTTGCTTTGTTTTTTCTTGCTTAAAAAAAACCCGGAAGCTTAGAATCTTCACGGTGGTTTCAGGGAGGAAGGATTAGTGCAGGCTGAAGGAGGGCTGCTGAAATATACTGTCAATATCCTATTGTTTTTTCCTATTTTTCTATAGATATCACCACTACACAGATGTAAGCACCACCATTAAAGAACATAATCTTTAGTTGCTGGCTTCCTCTTTAACTTTGCAAAGTGGATAAAACCAAACAAAACCAACCACCTAACAAAAAAACCCACCACCAATAAAAAAAAAACCATCTACTCACCCAAACAAACAAAAATACCCCCACCCCCCAAAAAAAAAAACTATTACAGAAATGGACATCCAAGAAAGTATTTTAATTTAATTTTTGTCAATTTTTGTGGGTTTAGCAACAATTAAGTCCATATTTTCCTAGTTGAGTTTCAAAAATATTGTGTCTAATGTCACTATTTTTAAATGAACAAGATAGATATATTTGCTGTCTTGAGCCTTCAGAAACATGACTTTTAGAAGTCTTCGTGTTACTATAATTCAGGATAACACCCTTAAATTCTGGGTTTTGATGATTAGCTCAGTGCAGTAACAACTGTTCCCTAAACATCTATCAGCTGTTAAAGTTATTGGTTCAATATAATGAGCAACTGGCTCATAGGCTAAAATGCTGATGCCTCTAAAATTCCTGAGGGCAGCCACATTAGCTAGGAAGTCACTTGGCTCTGGTGGCTTTCTCTTAAATATTGAACTACTGATGAGGACAGTATTTCCTGTGATAAGAATATATAGTAGCAGACTGAACTAGCTTTACATTTAATTGCAAGACAGTATAAATGATTTATATCTGTCATTTTAGAAATAGAAAAGTTAGCATATTTTAATATAAATTATCAGCTTTTCTTTCTTCTCTCTCAGTAACATCATACTAGTTACTAATTAGGTTTCTGAGTGCATAAAAAAATTACTAATTTTAAATGTTGTCCATTACAAGTTGCCTTCCAAATTCCAGAACAATAATACTTTGGGAAAAGCATAAAATTCAGATAGGATGTCTGGTCCAAATAATGTTTCAGCTTTGATATACATAGAATCCATAAACTGACATATTTATACAGCACATTGAAAAGCAGAAAAGAAATATCAAAATCCTTGGGAAAAAAAGGACTCTTGCATTAACATACAACTGTACTGCAGGTGATCGGCTTTATATGTTTACTTCTCTGGTTTGTACAAAAGTAATACAGATAACAGAATTACTTTGGATCTGTTTCCTCGTCTGGTTTATTCCTATTTCTTACCCACTCTGTATGGTAGACCAGCATTAATATCATGCCTATCTTTGACAGGGATCAGTGAACAAGATCTTAATACATCTCACCTAGACATAAGTTTATAGCCCTAAAGCAGGGTCTGAAGATTTTGAAGTGAAAGATGCCATTCTTATTAAAAGACTGTTGATAGAATATGCCTCCTGGTATAGAAAGGCACTAAAACTAGAGAATCAGTGGCACACTTTTTCTGTGATCTTGACTTCTTTAGTAAGTTTCAAAATGAGTTTACGAAGAGTCATATTTAAAATATCATTAGAAAATGTAATCACATAATAACTTGAAATATATTAATATTAAGTAAAATTTACCTCTATAATTGTTTTAATTTTTAAGTTCTTGTCAGTATTAGAATAGAGAGTTTGATTTTTTACAACATGTATTGTTACTAAACTTTAGTACAAGCACTAAAGCCAATTGCAGAAATAAATTAACTGGAGACAATACTGGTATTGTAAAGACACTGGCAGTAAAGTAGCTCAAAATGGTAAAGTACTTAACAGTAAAATATGTTTTATTAACATACATTAGAAATGCAAGGACAGAATCATCTAGTATATATTGAGAGACGGTCAATAAATTGTAACATTTTTTTCTTATGTATGTCTAGTTCTTTATGTTTCCAGGGTAACATCTGTATCATAATTGTCATTGATTTGTATGTTGTTTAATTAAGTAACCAGTTTTAAGTCATTAGGACTATTTCATGTGAGCTTGAGTACTGTAAATTAGCTACATGTAATTGTATCCTATGTGCCTCTAATGCACGTGTGTGTCATACCTAGTGGCAGAGTAACAAGTATTTTACACAAGGAAAAAAAAATGCCACCCCTTCATGAACCACTGGGTAAACTGATGATTTTTGTTCCTTGAAAAATTTCTATTCCATAATAATCGCCTTATAAGAGCATTATGATCTAAACAGTCTTTGCTTGATTAGTCTGTTCTAAACACCTTAAATCATTTGGGAAAGTATGATAGAAGATGTCTAGAAAACATTGCCCTTATAGGGATACTCCTATCAACCTCCTATGTCTACTTTAACTGTTTGGTTTTAAGTATTTAACTTTTCTTTGACATGCTGAAACACAGTGCTGACAACTGTGATTAAGCTATATAATGAGAATCTTCAAGGATCGAAAATTGTCCCGCTGTCTTTGTGTGTCACGATGTTTTTATTTGGGGAGCTGCTATGTGGCTTTCCTGCTTACTCTTTAAACAGTCCACAGTTTATTCAAATCAAATTCCAAAACCCCTATATTATGGTATATCTCATTAACTACAATTAAATTCAGGATCTGTAGATTATTAAGTAGCTGTTCAAGTCAGACACGGTAAGCAGGCAAGACAATGTTGTCTTGAGAAACTCATTGTCTAAAGTAGGAGAATGGCAGCTTGAAGACTGTAATTTCTGAGGCTCAAAAAAAGTACAACAGGAGCTTACAAATAAATTGTCTGCCTCTGAAACCAACGAACAGATGTCTCTGCATGCAGACATGTTTCTGTGCAGTGGCTCAGGCCTTTTAATTCAGTAATATCAAACAGATCTTCACCTTAAATATTATTTAACTCCTTTCCTGCTAGGATTTGAAATGTTAGCCTTAGGATAAGGTAACAGACATCTTTAAAGATATTATTTTCAATAAATCACTTTTTGAAAATAAAATGTAAAAAGTCATGTTGATAGAGAGAACCATGCCTGGAAAGTACATAGGCTTTGAAATGTTAAGTCTTTCTTAATAACCTATACCAGGAAATATAATAGTAGACTATATTATCATGGATCCTGTTTTCCAAAATAAAGGAGGTATCTGCTATTAAATAACAATAACTGTGATACAGTTTAGTGCACTGTATATGAAACTTTGCATATCCAATCAGCAGGCAGATTCACTTAGATGTGTTAAACCAACGCTATGAAACTATTAAAACAAAATGGGAGTAATGAAAAATAAACTTCTTTGTATGGTTATTTTTGCTAGGGGAAGAGGGAGTTTGGTTCATCTTAACTGCAGTTTATAGCACAGACATGCCCTTAACTGGCCATCTAGAACTGTTTTATAACAAAAGAAAAGAAATAGCTACTTTCAGGCTGTGATTTATCTTACCGTAATATTCAGGCCTAAAACAGGTCATACAAATTGAATACTAGATACTCTCATTTCCTTCTATTGACCACTCTCTGACCCAGATAATGTGCACAGGTATACGTTTATTTTATAGGTGTCTTAAGTCATCTTTAAGGCAGACTATTTGCATCACAGGTATGTGTGCTAATTCTTCCCTTGCCACCCAACCCTCCCCCCCCCCAAAAAAAAGGAAATGATGAAAAAAAGCACCTTACAAAGAAATCAGAATAGAATTATATATACAAACATATATGTAATTATCTTTAGATATTATTAGATATTTTATAGCAGACTAAAAATGAAATTGAAGTATTATTTAAATAGCCAAACATCTGTTTGCTCACAAACATTAGCCATCATAAACATCTGCACAATATTGTACAAGCAAGAACTGCATACAATCTGGAGAAGGTTATAACTGCAACAGTTGCACAGAAAAGTTCAACTTTTCTGAGTATTTTTGTAGTAATATCAAACCATTTTTCTCAACAGGTTGCGAGTAGCAAATTTTTAGTAATTAGCATACATCCACTTTAAATATATACATATATTCACATAATTAATAAGGGACTCAACATTCTTGTAGTAAAAAAATATTTCTCTAACGTAGTATTAACTACAACTTTTTTAAGCAATGTATAGTTCTTGTGAAGAGAGATCAAACACAGTTTAATGAAAGATTTAATTTCATTATGTTTCTTTATATTTTGGAAATTGCTGAAATACATAGTCCTTTGATTAATGTTGTAGAAAAGTATTGACTCCTCCTTCTCTCCCACTATGTCCCTGGGTCACAAGACACATAGTATCAAGTTATTCCTTCTTAGCCTTATTTAGAACTGGGATTCAAGCATGTGTAAGTGACATGCCACCCACCTAAGCTGCTGAAAGTTAAAGGACAGGCTGGAGCTGTTCCACTTTGTACAAATAACAGTTGGAGCCATAGCTTCAATCTGACTTATATTTCCCAAGCAAGTGCCTTAATCACTGGTGTATAGAGGCAATCACTCATTTGTTCTGGCCCAGTGGATATTTATTTATTTAAAATGGAACAGCTCCAACAAGAGAGACAGAGACTGATGTAGTGTGTTTTAGTAGCAGGGTAATTACATAACAGAATTTATGTTAGTCAGTAAATCCCTGCAACAGGGAATCACACGATAAAACTATTACAAAAAGTCTCAGTCATACATTTAGACAGTTGGCAGTTCTGAGAAATGGCATTTTAACTGGAACATATTTCTCTTTAAAATCAGACTCCATCAGAAATGAAAGAGCAGCTCTGGTCATACTGGTATTTTAGACACAGAAGTACTATATTGCCTCTTTCCACGATCCCTAATCCACCAAGGGAAGACATATGATGGGACTCCAAACACTTGGACAGTAGTCTTTGATTCTAGCAGCAATGTGGTGCCTAATCTTGAAAAAAAAAAAAAAAAAAAGAAAAAAAAGAAAAAAAAATTCACTTCTTTTTTATTCAAAATTTGTCCCGTCTAATTAGCTCTTGAGAAGACTGTCTTTTTCTGCTTTATTGAACATGTACCAGAAGAATGGATGTTTGTTGAGGCTTTATATAATATGGTATCATAAATAATGTATTTTCTCAATCCACATTAATAAAAATAATGCACTGTCGTGAACAATTACAGTATTTGTACGAGTCATAGCCCTGTCCACTTAAATTGCAGACATTCATTTTAATCTAAGAATTTAAATTTGTTTACAGTTTTAAAAAATGTAGAGCAAAACCAAATTTTTATTTATAAGCATTAATATTCTATCGGGTTTTATTATTGTTTATTCAAGTTGCCTTTTCTGCAAGCAAAATATGTTTTGTATAAGAGGAGGGAAATAAAGTAATTGACTGCATATCATTTGCTTAACATGCAAGTTTACAACTTTTGAAAATGTATACTTTTTACAGGAAAAGCACAGTTTTCTGCAAAAAAAAAATTAGAATTTTCCACAGTGTAATATTTTATAATTATATAAATTATAATGCAAAAATTGAAAAAAACACATAATTTCAAATAATTCCATGCAAACTTAAGTTGTCATGAATTTTGTGAACAACAAATGCTTTTATTCCCTATGCCTATACTTACTGTCTGTTTCACATGACTGTGTTTTCAAAACCCTCCACTTTACTCTCTTTTTTTGGCACAAATTTAAAAATAGAGATGAAGACCAGATATGACACAAGTACGGGTTTTTTAGTCCTCCTACCAAATACCCAATACCATTTCACAAAACAATAAACCCAACCCTTATTTTACCTTAAAATGACTGTTTCATATTTTTATTTCAAATTAGTATTTATGGAGGAATCCTAGACAGACACTTAAGCTTAATGTGGCTGTTGTAGACACATATAATACAAGCAAAATCCATGAATTACATATTTGTATAACTGAGAAAGGACTAAGGAATGTCCTGATCACAATGACAAATTTCTCCCAGGTCAAGACTAATAAATAATCGTATGCATTTCACAAAGGAGGGGACCCTACAAACAAAAAATTGCTATCATATTTAGAGATCTTGGCTGACACTGAAAAACATATAGACTTTACCATATTAAGTAAGTCCTAATGTGTGATTAGACCTTTCATCCAAGCATTTTGACACATTTAATTTGTATTACAAAAGTCAGTTTGCAGGATGATTACATCATTCCCATTTTAAGATGTCCTAACCAGACCACTAAATTTACATAACATTTAAAGTTATTTGCTATGTTGGTGAGAGCCTAAAGAGGCCAGAGGAAAGATTAAGTGCATTCACTTATGATAAAGGTGTGCTCCTACCATGCAGAAAGGCTGATATAGAGAGAGGTGTCAGAAATAGAAGTACTAAGGCTCTGAAAATCGATCCACATTGTATGATTTTCATAAATGTGTCAGGGTGATAGTACTGAAATACTCTTAGGAACTACATGAAATAGATTAAACTTACATTTTTATCAAGTCATTTGCATATCTAGGTAAGTTAAATAAAAATATGCAAAAAGAAGTTAAGCTACATGCAAAGAACTATGCAAAAAGATGAGAGAAAAATTGTGGTCATTTCAGTGTAGGCATGTTGGTACTTGTAAACTGCTGCAGTATCTGATGTAGTCAGAATATGAGTGATTTAAGATGAATGATGGAGACAAGAATGAATTATGTTTTGGAGAGTAAAGGAAATTAAATTCATTAACTCTTGTATCACCATATTTCACTGGAGCTTAGGAGTAATATTGAGATGTTAAATAAAAAGCATTTAATACACATGGGCTAATTTCCTGTTTTTCCCTATCAGAAAGTTTTTCAGGTGATGTAGAAGCACATGGTTTATGCAGGGTGTTCAAGGCCACAAGATGATGCAGCAATTTATTCCATAAGAATTTAAGCTGATGGTTGTGAAGGAAGCATTTAGAGATACCTCAGGTAATGATCACATCTGTGAGCTGGAGTCTAGTTAACTGAACAATAATATAAAAATGAAACAATTATGCTGTGGGCAGTACAAGGCAATATTAACACTAAAAGTGATCTACAATTTTGTCTTGCAATTCCTTTCTTATAGTTAAGTAGAATGTGCATTTATGGCTATATTAGTAGGTTTAATGACATCACCAATGGTTTATTTCTCCTTCTCAGTGTCACAGATCCAATTTTCTTGCTACATATGCTGACAATGACCCAACATCTGCTCTTAACTTTCCATCGAACTTTGGCAATTGAGGGCACTGACCTAGTCTAGGTGCTCAAATGCACTTTACATTCCTATAAAGAAGCTTAATGGAGCTTGATCATTTTAGACTACAAATCAATCTGAAAGGAAGGTGGAAGCTGTTGTAGATTGGAATGCTGCAGATATGAGTCACTTAACTGAGGTGATTCTTACAAAAGTTGCTGTCATTCAGGCAACAGCATTTGAGGAGCTACTAATGCTCACAGGTCATTAATCCAGTCCACAGGTTCATCTACAAAGCCTCTCTAGGCTCCAGGTAATTTTCTGGCACCCAGATGGATGCCAGCATTGCTCTGAAAGATTTATTCACTTTCCTAACATTAATTTCTCAGACACTGAGGTTTTCTTCCAGTCATCTGTCTAAAGGGAACATTGCTAGTTGGGGGCATGTGCAACATTCATGTGCTTATGAAGAGGGTAAGAATATCACTAACATTAAAAAAAATTAAATTAATTAAACTATCAAGCTTTAGGACTACTCTTAATTGAGTTATAGGCACCTAAGTCTATTGCACACTAACTTCAGGCAACTTTATGGGAGTTATAATTTTAAAAGCAGCTTGTAGAGGCAAAGGAGATAAACGGGCAGTGTCAGCAGGTGAATCAGATGTCTAGAGTTCAGTATACTCTGCTGAATGTTGAAGGAAAGTGGGCAATGACAGTCCTAACTTAAGCACATCAGTCTGATACCTCGACGTGTGATGAATCAATGCCAAGTTGTATCTGTGTGGAAGAAAAAGTAGCCCTTTCTTTCTGTATCTTGCTCTGCTTCTGTGAAAATTTGAAAGGCAGAAGGGAAAGGGAAGACATATTAGTAACATACATATTTTCATCTCTGGATTTGGGTAGCCAGGACATTTACCTTTGAAAAGTATTCTACTAGAATATTCTACTGTCCTCCAGCCTGGTTCTGGAGAATTTATGTGTGAATTAAAGTGTGCCTTTAGTAAAAAAAAAAAAAAAAGAATGTGCTCAGAGGCAGGCAGATACAGAATATCACATAAGCCTGTATTAAATATCCCCATTAATGTGGCATTTGACAAACACACATTCTACCTTTACACAGTGTCCTGTTGACACAGCTTGTGACTGCATATGGCAAACATTACATCTTAAATCTACTTGATTCCTGAAGGCCTGAAGTGAAGAAGGCATTGAGTAGTTCAACTTTCTCCAGGTCATGTGCCACCAGGTCTCCTTCCCCCTTCAGCACCTGGCCCTTACTTTCTCTAGTCTTCCTTTTGCTGCTGCTGTACCTGTAGAAACCCTTCTTGTGACTTTCACATTCCCCAGCAGATTCAAGTCCATATGGGCTTTGGCTTCCCTAACTCCATCCCTGCATGCTCAGACAGTGTCTTTATATTTCTCCTGGGTCAGATGTCCCTGCTTGCACCTCCTGTATGTTTCCTTTTTATGTTTCAGTTTAATCAGGAGCTCCTTGCTTACCCATGAATGCCTCCTGACACCTCTGTTTGATTTCCTGCACCTGGGGGTGGACCATTCTTGAGCTTGGAAGAAGCAATCCTTGAAAATTAACTAGCTCTCCTGGACCCCTCTTCCCTCTCATCTTATTGAATATTCTAACTAACAGCTGCCATAGCCTCAGGTACACTAGTTGAGCACAAGTGCTTTTTGAGACAGTCACCTGTATTAGCTATTTTGGCTTACAAGTCTAAAAAAAAAAAGCAATCATCAAGGCTTGCTCTGATAACTCTATCATCAATCAGCCTCCACCATTATAAATTATACATCTCTATGCCTAGGAGAAAGGATTATGAAGTTGCATGTTTTTTCTGTGGGTTCTTCAGTTTCTTGGTTCCTACTATTAACTACATTGCCTTTTTCAAGTGTGTTCTATCTTCCAATTTCCAGAAGTACCATAATGAAAAATACTTCCTTTTTGGACTTAAGTGTCCCAAAGTGAGAGGATAGTCCATCTCCTACTCAGAAAGAACAAGAGGAAACTTTTAAATTATATTTTGTGCCTCTGGATGTGAATTTGAGATCATGATATTTATGAGTAGCTACCACTATGTTAATACTATGGAACAGATATTTTTGACAAGATGACTTGGAAAAATGTACTATATGTTATATCCATCCCTGCACTGTACAAGGTTAAAGATTTAACCTATTTCTTCAGTACTACACACAGTTTTATCTTAATTTAAAGTGTTCATACTTTAGCCTCAAAACAGCAAATTTAAAACACACTTGTCCTTGGGTTTGTCCCTTTTAATTCCTCTACCCCTCCACCCCCCCTTTATCAAGGCAAAGCAGAAGCTGGAAAATGAATGTGAATGACATCCCATCTCAATTTACTTTCATTTACACTACTACATGTACCAGTTTGGAAAACATTTAAAATCAAGAAATTATTGACTAAACTGACAAGTCAAGGGAAAGACATTAGCTCAGAACATGTTGACTACTCATTGCTAAAAATCAGAATGAAATTTATGGGGAGTCAGTGAATAATAAAAGCTGTCTGAAGAAAGACTCTGCTCATATATTACCTCTGGTTTAGGTCTTGCTTTCTTTCCCCTCAAATGGACAGTACGTTTCCAGTATCCTTTTCATTTTCTTCCCCAGCTTCAACTAATGTTTTTCTTCTTTTTAAAAGAATCTATTATTTTCCTATTTCACCTCTCTCCCTCTTTTTTATGAATGTGCTGCCATATATAAGATAGGCAAAAGAAATATTTTCCTCAGTATTACAAATGTACTTTCCAATTATTTTGCATACTACTGGGCACCTCAAATTAACATGAGATAAATTAGTTAAGCATTTTGACATACAAGATTAAAATAGTAGCAAAATGTATTTAATATGAATGTTCAAGAAAACCCTGAAGAAACATTTTAATCAGCTAGCTCTGGTCATGCATGGACAATTAAAATACTGTAAATTAAGCATCTTCAGTCTTTCAAAGTGAGATGAAAACTTGGTCTTCTGAATTTTCATACATGAAATAATAAGCTCAAGATCAGTGGCCTGTAGAAAGAGATAGAAACCTGAGGACATCTACCACTGATTTTGGATAATGAATCTACTGTCACCAGAAGTGAGATTCTGATGATTTGAGGCTAGAAAGTTGATCCAGTAAGAACAAAAGAAACCTTTAATTCTTCTGTCTTGGGAAAGGACCTGCAGTTCAAACCATCTTTTGTGGCTAAGCCTAAGCTGGTTTTTCACATTAAAAAAAAAAGAAGAAAGAAAAAAGGAAAAAGATAAAAAAAGAGAGAGGTTATTCATTTGCAGAAAGGACAAGAGAGGAAAGAGATACCTATTGCAGATTTAGATTTATCCTGGGCCGTCTCTAGCTGGTTGGATTTAGCCTTTACAGTTCACAGTACCTGATATCAAAGTTCAGACTTTTTTTTTTTTTTTTCCTTTTCTTTTCTATGCAATTTAGGGAAAGATGAACAAAATAAAAAGCCTTTTAACATTTAACAGTGACTTCTAGGCAAACAGTCATTGATGAGAGACAGGTATTTCTAAAGAGCTATTCAGCCCACCAGGATCTGAGTATTTCCCTAAAGCCATTTTATCTCTTGCCACTGCTACAAACTGAACTTTGCCAAACAGACTTCTAACTTAGTCTTGTGCCTAATTCAGGTGGGATGAATCAAGACCATTATGTTTCTTTTCAGGTTCTTTGCTTCAAAATTCTTGTAAGGTTTTTCCTTCTACACAGATAGAAGCAGTGAACTATAACATTAGTTATGTATACGAGGAGGAAAAGGAAGGTGGCCACTCCTGAGTATCTGCCTGCAGATGCATCAACAAAAAGGGAAAAAGAATGAAGAAAGGAGGAGTGTCTTTTAACCCAGATCATGTCACTAATCTGGCTAAGAGCATGACTGCTAAATGAACAGAGTTGAGTGGCTGTTCAGGGACATCTGAGTGGGTGGGACCATCTTAATCCCACTTGCTGCTGCTGACGTTGCACTGAACATTGAGTCTGACGTTAACATTACTTGGTATTTAATCTTCAGGCTTTGTTGCTAATGTTTATGAATATTCACAAAATTATCAGTCTGAGGGTATACCCGGTATTCATGGAATTCCTTTGCACTGGACCACTTGATTAATATTGTCTTCTGCATTTATTATCTCTTTTTCATCCCCTTATCATTTTCAATACAGAAATTGTTCAGCAATAGGTTGAAAGAGATAAATGTACCTAAAATAAGTAAATTTGGAAAGAAACTGCACCAGCTGCATACAGGAATAGATTGATAAATATTTTTTTTCTCATGCAAATTACATTATAGTTTAAATAAAGTTTTCTAGCTCAAAGCCTCCTGATTGAGTTACACTGCATGTTTAGGGCAAGATTGAGCAGGGCTATAGTGGAGAGTATTTAATCTAATCTCCTTTGCAGATAGAATAAGAGCTATTTTTGCTTGCACAAAATGTCAAGTATAAAAAGCTGGAAATTTTTAATTATGCCCTCATATTCAAAAAGTTCCTTTACTTTTCATATAAAACTTGCATATCTACAGGTTTCTTCTGCAACCTTATGAATATTTTATCACATGAATGCCAATGATCACATGATGCCTGAATATCTGGCAAATCATTAAAAGTAGAGCTTGTAGCAAATGCTGATTGAAGGCTTATGCCCAGTACAATTACCATGTTGCTGTGTGAAACCACAGAAACTTCATTATTTGTCAGAAAAGTTTCTTTCTACAGCCACAATATTTTGGTTTACTTGGATATGTAGGGTGAATAAGTCATATACCAGAAAATGTTTAGTGATTTTTAGCAATATTCTTACTGTTTAGAAAACAACACAAGAAAGTGTGAAACCCTTATGATAAACCTGTAAAATAATAAAAGTTTCAACTTTTTATTGACAACTTTTATAGACAAATTGGCCGATATAGGTCAGGTCTTAAACATACTGATTAAAAGAATTTTACATTTATGAGTATAAGAACACATGATAATTTTTCCTCTAGGCTTACTCAAAATATTCAGGGTTACATTTGTAAAAGTAAAGAAATAAATGTTTAAGGGCAGAAAGCTAATTCTGGAATACTACTAGAGTTGAAGTTATCTCTGAAATAAACTGAAAAGATAAAATAAAGGATACATTTTCTTTGCTTTTTTTTTTTCTTTTTGTTAACTATGTCTTGCCACAGACATGGTAGAGATAACAGAAATATGTATTGCTGAAACAGAGCAGTTGAAATGTGTCAAATTATCATCAAAGTCAATAGGAGTTAACACAGATCCCCTAGTGGTACCAGTGAGATTTTTGGCAAAAATTAGATGTGTACAAGTTTGAAACACTAGGAAATGGAAAGTGGCTGTTAAAAGGCTGCATAGGAAAAGCCAGAAGAGGGAAATACACTTGATAAATCAGATAATTTACACTATACCCCAGTGGAAAGGTTCTTTCAGATGAAACAGAGGGTGAACTTCCAGAGTTCTGTCTGAGTTAAAAGCCCTATTCAAAAACTGTGCAGAGAAGATAATTATTTCTTTACTTTAAGTTTTCAACCCATTGTATATTATCCAGCTAAAAGAATTATATTCACTACTTATTCTGTTGCAATCAAAAATTCATGCAAGAAAAAATTGTTTTCTCTTCCATATTACTGTGTTTTATGATAAAAGGCATAGAATTAATAAAAATCTGATCCTCTTGTGTCTCATATGTTACTATCCTGCAGAATCATAGACTTACAAGGTGACTGAGTCTGGAAAGCAGCTCTGGAGATATTCAGTCCAACCAACCTGCTTGGAGCAGCATGAGCTACAGCAGGTTGCTCAGGATCATGTCCAGTTGGGGTCTGATTGTCTCCAGGGATGCAGGCTCCAGAGAAAACTTGACCTGATTTGACCACTCTTACAGTAACAGAGTTTTTTCATATATTTAAATACAATTTCCTGTATTTCAATTGTGCCCACTGCCTCTTGTCCTGTTACTGGGCATCACTGAGAGGAGTCTCAGTCGTTTTTATTCCCTCTTATCAAGTATTTATACATATTGATAAGATAACCCCTGAGCTTTCTCTTCTTTAAACTGAACTTCTTTAAACTTCTCTTCTTTAAACTGAACAATCCTGGTTTTCTTAGTCTCTTCTCATATGAAAGATATTCCTTTAGACACCTCTATGGCCCTCATATGACTCTCTCTGGTATGTCCACGTCTCTTTGATACTGGGAAGCCCAAATCTGAACCCAGCAGTCCAGATGCATCTCACCAGGGCTTAGCAGAGAAGTATCAGCTTCCTCAACCTGCTGGCAATGGTCTGCATAATGCAGCCCACAATAGTGTTGGTTGCCTTTGCTTCAAGGGACCCCTGGCACCTTCTCTGCAGTGCTCCTTTCCAGCCAGTCAGCCCACAGCATGTATGGGTGCACGGGGTTGTCCCTCCCCAGGGGCAGGACTTGTCACTTCTCAATGTTGAACTTGATAATATTCTTGTTTGCCCATTTCTCCAGTCTGTTGAGGTCCTCCTGAATGACAGCACAACCCCCTGATGTATCAACTATTACTCCTCCCAGTTTTGTATGATCAACAAATTTGTGATGGGTATGCTTGGAGCTCATCATCCATGTGACTAATGAAGATGTTAAACAGTATTGGCCCCTGTACCAACCTCTACCTGCCTCCAGCTAGACTTTGTGCTGCTACAATCCTTTTCCCAGCAGTTCAGCCAGTTTCCAGTCCACCCCACTGTCCAGCTTACCCCGTGCTTCATCAGTTAGTCTTTGAGCATGTTATACCAGACAACATCAAAAGCATTGCTAAAGTCAAATAAACGACATGTACTGCTCTTCCCTCAGTCTTTCAGTTAGTTATCTGCTTGTTGAAATCTATCAGGTTGGTCAGGTGTGGTTTTTCCCTTTAAAAATTACAGTAATTTTATTGTCCTTCGTATGTTTGTAAACAAACAAGAGGATTTTCTTGATCACCTTTCCAGGTGAAGTGACCCTAACACACTTGTGGTTTCCCAGATCCTCCCTCTTACACTTACACTGGAAGACAGGAGTGAAATTTGCTTTCTTCCAGCTATCAGGAACCTCCTCTGGTCACCATGACCTTTCCAAGATAATCAAGAGTAGCCTCAAAACAACATAGGTCAGCTTCCTCAGTGCCTTTCAGTGCATATCTTCAGATGTCATTGAGTTGTTTGCCCAGTCTGTTTATGTGTTCCCTAACTCCACTGATAAGCTTTTCTCGCTCCAGACTTGATAATCTCAGGGGCCTGTGACTCCTGAAGGCCATTCTTACCAGGAGAGACTGAGGCAAACAAGGTATCGAGTACCTTGGTGTTTTCTATTGCTTTTTAAATCTTGAAGGTAGGTTTTTCGCTTGTTTGAAACAATCACATGCTGAGGCTATAGTGCCATCTGCAAACTACCACCCAGGGATTGTTTGTTTAAATGTACCTTCTGTGCATGACATGGATGTTACAAGAGACCAAAGTAGGGAAGCAGGTGTTTCTTGCGGGTTTTGTGTGAATGATTTCTGATTTCTAATTATTTCTTTTCAGACTACAAATATTTTTTCACAAATTACACTTTGGACATGAGGGTAATTATATTTTATATGCGCTAAAGTATTAAATGCCCATGAACCTTCTTCAATTAATAAATTAATTGATATTCTGTGGGGAAACTGCATATTTGCCTCTTGATCAATACAGGTATCTTACAAAGGATAGAATTAATGGAACCAGATGTTAAGGAGACTGGGTCTTGCCTACTGTAACAGATGAGGCAGAGTAAATGTCAATGTGTATTGGATCTGGATATTGTTGTTTAAGAATCAAAATCTGAGTTTTTAACCTACTTGATTCTCACACACTTAGTCATTCTCCTCCCACCCACTCACTCACCCACCTACAGCATTATGTTGTCTGTGTCTTGAATTTCCTTGTCAGTGGAAGATTGCTGCCATTCCAGGAGGCTGGGGAGAGAGTTATTAAAACTGTGCAGCTGCTCATAGCAGTAATGTCTTGGACATTACTGGCTGAGGCCTCTGGATACTTCCTGGTATTTTTTTCCATGATCCTCCCTGATCTCCAAGATCTTTCTCCACTTCTATGATCTTTCCTCCAGACAGAATCTTCACTTTCTTCTTTCTGGGTCCTATCTTACTGAGATCACTTCTTTTCAGGAACCTTTATTTTTCATCACCAGCTTTTCTTTCTGCAACCCAAAGTCCCTGTTTTTCCTGTAATCCATGTACAGAAGCAAAATATGTGATCAACATCCTGTGGTTCTGTCTCACGTCTCCTTTCTAAGTGGACAATTCAGGACATGCCCCTTCTGTTTAATCCAGGTATTGCCAAAATATACAATCTAGCCAATACCAATTGCAGCTAGCAAGTACCCAGTTTCTGCTTGAGAGGTCAAAAGTTCAGTCTGGGGCATTCATCCACACCACACATACTGCCCAATATCTACTGCTTGTTGTCGCCTATGACACCTAGACCTTTTAATCTATGACAACCTATGATTCAGGGAAATCAGTTTAGATGTAAATATCTACATTTCATTGTCCTACCTATTCATATGCATGGTGATATTCAGAATAGAGTAAGAGCCTTCAGTTTCTTCTGTAAAAAAATAAGGAAAATAACATTTAGCTTCAAGTAGGGAAAGTAAAATATATCCTGTATAAAAGATTTAGAACGCAAAGTACATTGCAATTTCAGAAACAGTCTGGGCAGAAGAACAATGTCAATAGCCAACCAAAAGAAATATGCAGACGAACAAAAAGGAGACTTGAAACTGGAATAAAAGTACAATAAACACTAAGCTCATGGTCTCAAAAAAATAAAACAAAAAAAGCAATTTATGTAGTCTCACATAACAATTTCTAAAATTTCCTTTGAAGTGAAGAACTACACTTGATAGGGTATTGTGGGCATTATATATTCTCCAAAACAACATAATAGGCAATATGTAAGCACAGTCAGGTAAATTCTGTTTAAAAAAAAAGAGATGAAGTAGTATAACTGGTTTGATTTTATTCCTAGAAATAATCTATCCAGTTTTTGTGGGGGGTTTGTTGTGTTGTTTTTGGGTTTTTTTTAAAGGATATGATACCAGAAAAACATCTGAGAGTTTTATACCTTGGTCTGTTATGTGGTACAGAATTCAATAGTCAATGACTATCTTTATTAGCGTGTTTCATTAATGGTGTCTTAATGATAATGGTGTGGGTATTCAGTGGCTACTTCACTGAGGCATCAGCTCAAGAAATCTCTTAAGAGCTAAATATATTATACAGATATGGAGTTAGCATGTTTTATAGTATATTATGCTGATAGTTAAAACCACACATGTATAGTGTAAGTGCATGGGCAAATATTTTTATGGCTGATAACAGAACCATTTGTAAGAGTATTCAACAGCTATGAAAGATAAGACAAATGAATTATGATGATTGTTATTAAGAAACAGATTGAGAATTTAGATCCCTTGTATGGAGACATGAATGGAATTTAGGTAATTTATTCTGTTCTGTCATTAAATACAGCAAGACGAATACAGGTTATGTGGCAGTCCAAAAGTTATACCTCCATAGCTAATATATGCAAATAATACAGCAGCTGTGAAAGATCTCTCATGACTTAGCTCAAATGCAGCTGGCTGTTAAGAGATTTATCTGGTCCCTAATGTTCATACTTTTCAGATATCTTGGGAAAGATACAAAGCTGCAGATGCTGGCTCTACAACAAGACAGCTACTCAGAGAAGAGGTTGGTCTGCAGCAAAAGGTAAATCCGCTTGGTGAAATCTGTCTGTCATGGAAGAAAGATTGATAAACCCGTGTGAAGCAACCTAAGGAGCAGAGGGACTGTGCAGTTCTCAGGTCTGCCGCTCCTTCTTTAAATCACCTTTCTCTAGGAATATGTAGCCAGGACAAAACACAAATAGGGGCAAATATATCAAGAAGTCACCCAGACTTTTACATTGCACAAAATTGTATCTGAACTCAGATAAACTCCTACAATCAGAAGCTTATATCACATGCATCAGGAGATATCTAGAATAAATTAATGAAAAGAATTCTCAATGATATTTGTAGTATCTTTCCATTAAATCTTAAGGTTAATGCAAAGATAACAAGAATTTTATGAAACCTTTCTGTATGTTTAAATATTATTTTTTAGGAAGTCTTACAAGAAGCTGTATTTTTGGTACCTGTGAATTAGTTTATGAGCAAAGCAATTGCATGAGTTTTCCTATTAACTTTCTAGCTCACCTGCTTCTGATGCTATATTTTTTTGATCAGTGTAGTACTGGATGTTTTCTTAGTATTTAATTATTTTTTGTGAAGCAGTGAGGAAAGTAATACATACTGCCCTTTTAATACTGGCAACAGATTAAGAAAAACCAAAAACTAGCTCTACAAAGATATTTCAGTCCTATAATGCCAAGTAGAGTGGCATTCTATAAAAAAGACTAAAATTCCTGGGAAGAATTAATTATTTAGAAAAAAAAGCAGAGTCAATAGCTAAATGAATGGAAAGCTATCAGGACAGAAGTGTGGAAGAAAGATAGAAGGTCTGGAATCAGAACAATCTGGTCAGTGTCATCATCCACAAAACTTCAGTCATGATCAGTCCTTGTGAGTCAGGTGCCTAACCACTGGTATAGGAGAAAAAAAGCTCAGCTGACAGGATATGAACAGTCTCATATCATTAATCAGTGTGTTATCATGGCTACTCTTATGTTCATCTTGCCAAGGAAGTTAGGAAGTATTTTGAACAGATAAAATTTAAGCTCACAAGAGAAAGTGTGTCAAGGCACAGGACAGAGACATCTCTAAGGGCTACTAAAATGACCCAAGGGCTGGTGCATGTCTCTTATGAGGACTAGCTGAGAGAGTTGGGGATGTTCAGCCTGGAGAAGAGAAGGCTGTGGGGAGACCTTATTGCAATCTTTCAGTACTTAAAGGGGGCCTATAGGAAAGATGGGAAAAATCTTTTTAGTAGGGTCAGCTGTGACAGGACAATGGGTAATGGTTTCAAACTAAAACAGGGGAGGTTTAGACTGGATATAAGGAAGAAATTCTTTACAATGAGAGTGGTGAAACACTGGAACAGGTTGCCCAGGGAGGTAGTGGAGGTCCCATCCCTGGAAACATTCAAGGCCAGGTTGGATGGGGCTCTGAGCAACCTGATCTAGTTAAGGGTGTCCCTGCTCACTGCAGGGTGGTTGGACTAGATGACCTCAAGGGGTCCCTTCCAACCCAAAACATTCTATGATTCTGTGATTCTAACTCTGTCATATACTTCCTGTATGATCTTGAAGAAGTTATTAAATAGCTTTTCATTATCTCCTCTTTCTTTGAAAAATACCCTTGTGTTCACACTCAAGAGTCTGTCAATGCTTTTAATTTGCAAGTTTCTTATCAAAATAGGTATTGCAGTTGAAATAGAGTTTTCAGAATTTGACCACTTATTTGTAAAGGCTTCAGGAAAGGTTTTATTCTGTGTCTATGAGTCTATGTGCATGTGTAAGCACTAATACAGTAGGTCCATGATGTCAGTCTACAGTCTATAGGTCTGTTTTTCAAAGTAAAATCACAATTATTTACAGGGAGGTAGTAAAATCTTGCTTTCTGAAGTTCCACACTACATGCAAGGAAAAGTATACACCTATGCCTTTGTTTTTCTTATTCAGATATATACAGATACAGCTCCTTTTACTGTGTTTATTATGGATACAAGAATTAAAGATTTAAGATTAAGTCCTTCAGTGTTACTCAGACAAAACCTCCTTTGGGTCAACTTCTGTTCTCACTTAACACACACTTGTGGAAATTGGGCTGAAATTTTTAGTGTTGTGATGAACAAATGTCAGTACAACAGGCTTTTTTGGTTTTTGGGGTTTTTTTTTGCCTTAGAAGAACTACAGGTTTTATTCCAAAATCACTTAATGTAAAGTAGGATAAAATACTCCTAGAATTTCTATTTAGTATTATCCTAAAATCTATTAACATAGTCAATCAACATACACACTTTCCTTTATTTAAAGGTGTCCTGGTTTCATCTGGGATAGAGTTAATTTTCTTCCTAGTAGCTGGCATAGTGCTGTAGTTTGGATTTAGTATGAGAAGAATGTTGGTAACACCCTGTTGTTTTCGTTGTTGTTAAGTAGTGCTTAGAGTAGTCAAGGACTTTTTCAACTTCCCCTGCTCTGCCAGGTGCACAACAAGCTGGGAGGGGGCACAGCCAGGACAGCTGACCCCAACTGGCCAAAGGGCTATTCCAGACCATATAACATCATGCTTGGGTGTAGCTGGCCGGGGGAAGAGTGATTGCTGCTCGGGAAGGGCTGGGCATCAGTCAGCGGGTGATGAGCAATTGCACTGAGCATCACTTGTTTTGTATATTTTGTACATTCTATTACCATTATTATTATTATTGTTATTCTTTTACTCTGCTGTTTTATCAAACTGTCTTTATCTCAACCCATGGGTTTCACTCTTCTTCTGATTCTCTCCCCTATCCCACTGGGGGAAGAGGGGGAGTGAGTGAGCGGCTGTGGGCTGTTTGGCTGCCTGCCGGGTTAAACCACAACAGTCCATTTTGGCACCCAACGCAGGGCTTGAAGGGTTGAGGTGACAACAGATCTGACCACAATGAATTTGTGATAAGCATTCATTAGATTAGTCTAATAGTTGCTGGTCACAATGTTAATTTATTTGCTCTGATTTATTTGCTCTCAGAGTTGTCCTTGTTTCTCAGAGTTGTCTTATGTAACACCTTACCTGCTATATGCACTCCCCGTGGTTATCACCTCTGGCAGGTGGAATAATGTTATTGCTTTGTTGTACTACATAGCTTATGCTATGACAAAATTATTGGTCATGAGATCAATCTTGTATTTGTACTCAGCATTCCCATCACCTCTTTACTTTGTGAGCCATCTATTGGGAGTTATTAATAATTATACTTTTTACTTTTTCTCCTTGGAGAGCCAACCTATGGGGGAAACACTTTATACCATCTTCCCCTTCTCCTCCAGGCTGATTGAAACATTTTTAATATCCTTGGGATGTTCAAACCAGCATGTTCCTATTGCTATGTTTCCTGAATGTAATTCAGGTCTTATTCAGGGTTAAACAACTACTTAAGAATATCATCCAGAGATCAATCTCCGTGACAGGTGTTGTGGCTACTCCAAACCCCATGGTGGGCATTGAGGATACTCAAACCGTGGCAACAGGCACCACAGCTATTGTAACACCAGTGACAGGCACCACAGCTACTCCAACCCCAGCCACAGGCACTGCAGCTACTCCAACCGCTGTAACAGGCACTGTAAGCACTCAAACCCTGGCAGCAGACACTGTGGCTGAATCAGGAAACCAACCCATGCTGGAATCAGTAGCCCCTATACATAAGAAGAAATCTTGGAAGTGAAAGTCAGCTTGCTTAGAAAGGGAGGAGGAAAGAGTGGAGCCATCACAAAGAGAGGAGGAGGAATAGCTCATAAACAAGACAGAAACCACCCAGTCCCTATCCTTGAGTGAGGGGCAAGATAAGAGAAAAAAATTCAGCCATTTTCCGGGAGACCACATTGTCACCTGGTTGCTCCAGTGGTAGGATAGTAGGGCCAACAGCCTGGAGCAAAATAACAGTTGTGTCTCCACCAACTAGCAAAAAGGAAACAAGCTTTCTTGGGCATTGTGGGTTTCTGGAGAATGCATATTCTGAATTACAGCCAGATTGTAAGCTCTCTCTACCAAGTGACCCGGAAGAAGAACAATTTCAAATGGGGCCCAGCTCAATGACAAGCTTTTGAAAAAATTTAACAGGAAATAGTTCATACAGTAGCCCTTGGGCCAGTCCAGGCAAGGCAAGATGTAAAAAATGTGCTTTACACCACAGCCGAGGAGAATGGCCCTACCTGGAGGCTCTGGCAGAAAGCACCAGCTCAAGGCTGACCCCTAGGGTTTTGGAGTTCAGGATACAGAGGATCCAAGGCCCGCTATACTCCAACTGAAAAAGAGATATTGGCAGCATGTGAAAGGGTTCAAGCTGCTTCAGAAGTGGTTGGTACTGAAGCACAGCTCCTGTTGGCACCCTGACTGCCGGTG
>BOSO01013556.1:47181-75581 GCA_018403395.1 Gorsachius goisagi
GGAATATCGTCAGAGGAAGAGGTGGTGCATGCTGAAGAGACCCCACTGTACAATAAACTGCCAGAAAAGGAGAAACAATGATGAGACCTGTTCACTGATGGGTCCTACCACCTTGTGGGAAAGCATTGGAGGTGGAAGGCTGCTGTATGATGTCCTATATGACAGGTCACAGAAACTGCTGAAGGGGAAAGTGAATCGAGTGAGTTTGCAAAGGTGAAAGCCATCCAGATGGCTTTAGATAGTGCTGAAAGAGAAAAATGGTCAGGACTTTATACAGAGTCATGGATGGTGGTAAATGCCCTGTGGGGGTGGCTGCAGCAATGGAAGCAGAGCAACTGGCAGTGCAGAGGCAAACCCACCTGGGCTGCCCCATTGTGGCAAGATATTGCTGCCCGGGTAGAGAACTTGATTGTAAAGGTACATCACACAGATGCTCATGTACTCAAGAGTCAGGCCCCTGAAGGACATCAAAACAACTAGCAGGTGGATCAGGCTGCTAAAACTGAAGTGGTTCAGGTGGATCTGGACTGGCAACATAAGGGTGAATTGTTTCTATCTCAGTTGGCCCATGACTCCTCAGGCCATCAAGGAAGAGATTTAACATACAGATGGGCTCATGATCAAGGTGTGAACTTGACCACAGATGCTATTGCACAGGTTATCCATGAATGTGAAACATGCACTGCAGTAAAACAAGCGAAAGGGTTCAAGCCTCTCTGGTTTGGAGGATGATGACTGAAACATAAATATAGAGGGGCCTGGCAGATTGATTATATCACACTCCCACAAACCCGCCAAGGCAAGTGTTATGTGTTTTCAATGGTGGAAGCAACCACTGGATGACTGGAAACACATCCTGTGCCCCATGCCACTGCCCGGAACACTATGCTGGGCCTTGAAAAGAAAGTCCTATGGTGACATGGCACCCCAGAAAGAAATGAGTCAGACAGCGGGACTCATTTCCAAAAGAACCTCATAGACACATGGGCCAAAGTGCATGGGATAGAGTGGGTCTATCACATCCCCTATCACGCACCAGCCTCTGGGAAAATTGAGTGATACAATGGACTGTTAAAGACTACACTGAGAGTAATGGGTGGTGGGACATTCAAACATTGTGATACACATTTAGCAATAGCCACCTGGTTAGTCAACACTAGAGGATCTGCCCACTGAGCTGGCCCCACCCAATCAAACCTCTTACTTTAGAAGGGGATAAAATCCCTGTAGTGCATGTAAAAAATATGCTGGGGAAGACAGTCTATGTTACTCCTGCCTTGGGCAAAGGCAAACTCATTTGTGGGATTGCTTTTGCTCAAGGACCTTGGTGCACTTGGTAGGGGATGCGGAAAGATGGGGAAGTCCAATGTGTACCTCAAGGGGATTTGGTTTGGGGTAAAAATAGCCAGTGAACTAAACGGTATGATGTTAATCGCTGTATGTCCTATTTTTATGATTGCTATATGTCATATTAATTGTTTTTCAATAAGAATTACCCAGATTAATGAAGAATGAATTTTGAAGAAACTGAGCAACTGCAGCAGTGATGGAGCCAGAATTGGCTTCATCATGCAACAGTCCAACACCACACAGCATCTCTCCTGCCCTGACAGACTGGTAGTACAGATGGACCCCAAAGTCATGGACTAAATGAACTCAACAGACATTTTAGAGGGATGGCCCATAAACTAAAGGAATGATATCTGTGTGTATATATCAAAAAATGGGGAAGGTGATGGTGATTAATTGGAATGTATTGGTAAGGGTAAGATCCGAAGCATGAGATGGTATAGAATAAGGAAAAACTATTCACTATTACATAGTTAACATTAATTACTGGACTTATTAATTTATAATAGTTATTTACAGAGACAGAGGTTATACCCAGACTTAGATCAACTCTAACTTTACTGCCTGAGTTATCACAACAGAAATGAATATTTAAACTGGTATAAAATTTTCATTAGTTCCCATGTGGGCTTCCACTACTGAGTAATATTGAAAGTGGATTATAATCAGGACCATAGTATTTCTGCAGGTACATGTTCTTCTCCCTCATGGCAGGTGCTTAGGCAGTATCTTTAGACCCTCATGATATGAGGGAGGTGGCCACAGAATGGTTTCATTCTTGCCTGGTTGCCAGAGTGGCACAGCAACTATGTTGAGCAGGGTAGTCCAAGCTGCTATAAATGGGTACCAGGCTTTTTGCATGACACCAGCCAGGAAGGAGCTGTGAAAAAAATGTGAGTGCCATCTCTTTTGTGACATCAGGTAGAAATTATAGCAGTCAAGAATTCATGATGGTATATGATAGGTAGGAAGTATCCCTTTCTGCTGCTGAAACAACTTTGAGGAGGAAATAGAGTAATTGAGACAGTGATGTATCCGTGGAAGCCTGGTCTGATCTGACAGCAGCACAGACTGACACCTTTTTTGAGACAAACCCGGCGATCAGAGCCTGTCTTCAATAAGAGGAGACTCCTTTCTCTTTTTCTCTCACTTCTCATTCACAGCAACCACCACCCACACAGCCATCTCCCTGAGGACAACTACCCAGATCATCTCCAGAGTATATCAAGGTTACTTACTGCTCCAGAAGGCACAGGACAAATGAGAGGAAACTGGGTATGGTACATTATGATATATGATATCTGGAAACCTTATGTTGTCAGAAAAGTAATTTATTCTGAGCTTTACTGATTTAGTAGCAATCTGTGTTCCTTAAAAATATGCTCATGCATCCACATATATGCTGTCTTGAATCTCAACTATTAAGTGTTCCTGTAATGCATAGATTTAATATATTACTCGTGTGCCAATGCCTCAAATCCTGTAATTCCCAAATTCCCAAGACAAATAATCATTAAAAAATTATTGTATCAGGAAGGAGACTGGAAAACACCTTTACAGTGCTAAGGGGGGAAACTGAGCCAAATAAAATCCCGTTCCATGTGTAGGGAGAAGATGGAGAAAGATGGCTAAGGTGAAAGTTACACAGCAGCTGTAGGAAGAAGTGCACTCAAAACTTTCATGTGACAACAGAAATGATAAACCTGGAGTAGGGTGGAAACTAGAAATACATGCACATTCCTCCATATAGACTACTTAGTGAATCTGATTAAGTTCAGAGCAAAATAAAGGATACACCAAATGCCTGATGAAAGAGAAATATAAGAAATATGTTGGGCAAGCAATGATAAATATGAAATGTCCCTAACCAGATCTCTTGACATGGAGAACAAAATGAAAGGAGGAAGGAACTAAGTATTCAAATATCCTTCTTTGTGGAAATGGAATGGAGTTTTCAGGGAATCTTTAAAACAGAAAGGGATGAGGACACTTGTGAAAAGGACTGAGTTAAAGATCCACCTATAAATGCAAGAATCATGGTTGCATGAAATAGCTCAGCCTTTTAAATAATAATACACCATAGTATACATTAATCTTAGTGTATTCTGCTTCTTTTTCATGACATAAAGTCACACTGATATTCAGCCTGCTAGAAATGTCAGAATCTAAAAAAAAGAAAAAAACAACTCAACCGAAAACTTATTTGGAAATATGTAAGATACATAAACATAAACGAAGGTAAAAAATTAAATGCAACCCAATTTCAAATAAGCCATGCATTTGGAAGGAAAATAAAAAACAGCAAATGAAATAAACTTTTTAAAAGTCTAAAAAAGATAAGGGCACCAAAGAGGGAACAGAGACATAAGTTAATAAAATTATATCCTATTATGTGGAAGATTTTTATTTACTTATCAAGAAATGGAAATCCAAAATGTCTTTGTGAACAAATGTTTTAATAGCAGATAAATAGTAAATCTCTGCTACTGTAGTTTCACTGACTTTTAAAAGCTGAAAATTATTGCCAGCAAAAATATTAAACTGTCAAGTAGTTTTATTTACAACTGATGCCTAGTTATATAGGGCTTAGGACCAATCCTCTTAAAGGAGACGGTTTTGCTGTTTTTCTGTTCCATCTGACAATCTGATAGAGGATGATATCAACCATATCATGCTCAGCCTCAGGAGGCAATTAGATTCAAGGACCCGTTACTCTGCTGTCTTTTTGCTCCAGCAGTAGCAAATTAACCCTGGCCTACAGTAGAATTCAACATCATTGCTGCTCAGAACCATCTCTGTAACTGACTCTTTGACTCCATTAGTTTACTATGATAACTTGATCAAAAGTGGATGCAACACTGACACCTATGAAAACAGCTGGGCAGCTGTGGTTTTTGTGTAAATGGACTAATGTATCTACAGGTGGTCATATCTGGAATGCCACACTATATAATTGAAACTCAAGAGGAGGTTTTTTTGTATTTTCAAAATGCTAAGTGGAAGGTGAGAAGCAGTTACGTTCCTGTAGTTATTCAAATTCATGAAAATACAGAAAAAATTTAAAAAATATTTTCTTCCCTGAATATTATTTTCAACACTCAGGCTATTTATTTAAACATGCTATACTTCCTTATTAAGTCTCTTTATGTATCTTCCCCACATATTCATGGCAGAACAATATGTTTTTCTCTCTCTCCCCATAATGTAGCTTTGTTACCTTAAGGCTTTCAGTGGTTAATGCCTAAATAATGACTTTCTGGAGATTTCCACCCCTCTGTAACTGACATCAGCAGACTTTTAATGTCAAATCAAACTTTCAGCTGCTGCACATCAGTTCTGAAGCAGGATGCATTCTCTCTGTGTCTGCAGGTTGGAGCTGTAATTCAGATTCAGTTCGACAAATGTGTCAGAAAACATGTTTTATTAGCACATAGAGCATACTGTTTAGAACTAATGCAAACTGTTATTCAGCCTTGATTACAGGCTTTTGGCTTGAGAAGGGAGTAAACATTAAACATTTAATCTAGGAAAATGTTATCTTTTGTCCAGAAAAAATAATCAAACAAACCAACAACCAAACAATAAAACACTAAAATAGACATGATTTTATTTGGGGGAAAAAAAAAAGTTATTAAAAGAACATGTCTATCTCTTGGATTTATTTACACAAAGGATCATAACACAAGTTAACGAAGAACCAGTCCTTCAAAGGGATACATAAGAAAAAAAAGCATAAAGCAGGCAAGAATATGAAATCTGAAAGAGGGTAAAGATCTTCTTTATAGATATCCTTTATTTTCTGTTTACCTGATATAACTCCATTACTGGATTCAGCACAATGAGACCTGACATCAGACAACCAGCCCCAAAGCAAGATAAGCACAGCAGCGCATGGAAGTTAAAGACAGATCATGTATCAGGAAAAACAGCATGCAAATACAAATCTTAATGTTTCCAGAGTGCCGTTATGTATGGCACTTCTGTGATTTTTTACCCCACTGGTTCGGACACCTGAACACAACAGAACATTACTTTGCTTTAAAAGGAAACATTTATTTTCATATTTTTTTCTAAACACTAAAGATATTACATGCCTCTGTCAGTCCAGTACCCGTAAGGTGGAGGTCCTGAAAGACAGTGAAGACTTTACTGGAGTTTACCCCCTCATGCTGGTGTACGTAGAGCCAGAAGCTTGAGTGGCATCACAGCAACACAGAGAGCACACTGATTTAACTGACTGGGAAGGCACACAAATCCTTGGAAAGTTTTGTAACTCACTCTGTGGCCTCTGCAGCTGTGGCTACACAGTAAGCATTAGTTGTATTAATGTCTGCTACAGTGATGACAGAGCAAATGCAACCAATCATTCTTGGCATAGTTGAAGAGAATTTAGGTCTAAAAGCATAATTTCTTTTTTTCCTGAAAAGTTGTAGTTGGGTCAGTTATACAGTCCATGTCTTAAAATTTTAGTCTACCTCTCTATTTTGTGTAAAGTATGTGAGAAATTACTCTTCATGTTTTTCAAATTATGAAGCTCAGATCAAAATGCTTATTTAAAAATAAATAAGTGATCTGTTTTTCTTTTTGATTGCATTTTAGAGTGGAAATGACAGCTTGTTTACAAGTATTATACACTAAATAGTCAATCAGTCTATATATATCCTTCGTGATTAAAGGTCATTGAAGTATTTAAATAGAAGGATGATAAATATGCTAACAAAGATAAGTAGTTGAACACTAAAAATATTTTGTAAAGAAAGCATGGACAGTTGTCCTCTGGAACTTTCTTGACGTTAAAGTATTTAGAAAAATAACTACAAGTGCAATAAAATTTTGTTTTGTTGCAGCTTTTTGTCACAATTAAAGTTGTGCGTCTGAAACAATGGCACTTTCTTTTTCTGGAGGGTGGGACACCTGTTCTGGTACTCCATGAAGTGCTTCACTCTTGGCAGTTCAGAGTTCTGAAACAGCAGCCACAGGACAGCAGAGAGGATGCCCACAGGCCTGAGAAGGACCTCTCTGCAGACATAGAGAGCATCCTTCCCCCATGCAGCCAGTACAAGCTCACCTGGATGGGCAATGAACCGATAAACACAGAAATATATAATGTCTGACCTATAAATTGGACCATGAGTCCTAACTGGAAGTGCATTTACCGTGAAATCAGAATTTTGTGCTGATTATGTTTTTCTTTCAAGTCAAAGTGGGGAAAAATATGTTTACACAAAAAAAACCCCAAAACCAAAAAACGCTTGAAAGAGGGAGGGCTGGAGGATTGGGGACAGTCAGCATCAACTAACTGTCAGTACCTCAACAAGTTTTCTTTCGGGGAATTTTCTGTTTGTTTAACATCCAGCAAAATGAAGAACCATCCTTCTACTGAAAGCGCTGACTTGGATCTCAGAACTTCAGAATCCAGGTCCTGCCTCTGACACAGGCTGTTCAGGTACAGATGATTAAGAGGTTTGCAGCAGGTGTTTTATTTGCTTGTTTGGTGTGGTTTTGTTAGTTTTCTTGTTTGTCTATGGGGTGTGTGTTTTTTTAATAAAAGTAAAAATAGAAGTTTAATGGAAACATACTTCTTTGAACAAATGTCTAATGATGAAATTTGGGGATTCTGGCAGTGTGATTTTTCAAGATCACTGCAGAACTTACCAGTTTCGATGCCAGCAATTGCAGGACAGTGCTAGGGGCACACCAACATTTGAAAGTCACAGCTGCATGCAGCTCCTGTGCACAGCATATGGAGGAGGCAAGGTGGGGCAACAGCAGTCCTCCAGGGCAGGGTGGGAGAAGCTCCAGGGACAAGGCTAGGGCTGAGGTGCCACAGACACACAAAGCTCTGCATGGGCTCACTAGGACCCATGGATGGGAGGTGTCATTTTGCAGCAGAAAGCTATAGAACCCCACAGTGTCCAATTCTGAAAATTTTGGAGCTGCCTGGTCCCTTTCCTGGAGGGGGTGACTGCCTAGATCCAAGGGTTCCAGCCCATCAGTGACTCTCAGAGCTGCTTGGTCCTGACTTCCTGCAAATCCACTCTTATTTCAGAGTGAAAATTTGGGTATGAGAGTAAAGAAAGAAAGAAGGAAAGTAATATACATAGAAATGTTTCAGTTAAAAAATGAAAAGCAGTTATCAGAATTTTAGGATTTCCTGAAAGATCTGAAACCAGGTATCTCATTATCCCTGGGACTTCATGAAGTGGCTAAGTATTATTCTTATGAAAAAGAATTTCTTATGATAATGATTTCATTCTCTCATTCTTGGCCTGTCTACATATTCTGATTATAAATGGCTTGATAGAAGTATGAATTCGTCCTGCGAGTACAGTTCCTTGGGAACCTTGAAATTATGTCCTTTTATGTAAGGACATCTGGTGTATCTAATAAGAAACTTTGGCAATCTTATGATTATACCTTCTTAAAATGAAGGTTTTTAAGAAGTCTTGATAAGTATATATTCTTTGCTATGAAAATGTCCTTTTCACAGTTCTCTGAGTTACTAAACAACTGTAGCACATTTAAATACCTTCCTCTTCTAAAAGGTAATATTCAGGCAGAAAGGAGTTAATATTTTGATTTATGAAAGAAATAAAGTAATTTTTTTTCAGGTCATGTAGTCTGTGATCAGAATTTAATATGCATACACAAATATTCCCATTCAGAAGATATCAAAATGTAACAAACAGTGAATCTACTGTTACACTGAAATAAATTTTTGTTAGGAAAGATGAGGGTAACGAGCAGCTGAATTCCAAAATGAAATTATTTACCTTGAGTATACTTCAAAAACACTCCTACAGAAACTAAGAATTTAATAAGAAATTATTAGATTAAGCTTTCTTCTTTGAAAAAGACCTACTGAATTACATGGGATTCTGATTGTAATCATCTGTTAAAAAGACACTTCAATGGAATCAGCTGCCTCCAGAAAATGTAAGACCAGAGGCAGAGCTGTTTTATATATGAGGCAGATTATAGTACTGTAGAGAAGAAATAATTTCTGTGAAGAAATAAGATGTCATTTTCCACTTTTGTAAAAGTGTTTACAATATCTTCAGTACGAGAGCTATATTTGGTTTGGACCTGCACTTTTCAGAGGGATTTTCCACTATAAATGTCTGTTTATTTTCAGTGAGGCTTATTATGATGCTATTAACAATAAGGGAAACATGCACATGACCAATACAATGCACTGATCTCCTGAAGGTGACAGTGGAGCTTCTGCAACAAGCTTACAGAATGCAGGAATTAGTGCTTCAGTAGGTGCACTTTAAAAAAAAAAAAAAAAGTCTCTTAGTCATGGTAGTTTATAGGTTTTAGAATAAGAGTTAGGGAAAAGAAAAAAAAAAAGAAAAAAAAAAGGCTTTTTTCTGGAAGTTAACATGGGTGTGCCCCACAAGTTCCCAATAGGTTCCTTGAATAAACAGTTAATTTTTTATTCATTAACCTTTCTAGAAGTTAATAAAAATGAAAGATAGTCTGAATTTAATTTTCTAGTCTGTCTCGAAACGTATAAGCATATATCTCTGCTGTGAGTAAGGAGTGAGGGAGGACAATACATTTCTAAAACTACCTGAGGACTCACTACATAATGTCCAACCATTCTTTCATTTCCATATAGACAAGATGACTGCAGTCCACATTCATTACAACCAGTGATGACTAAACTATGAAATTTGAGTTTGTATTGTTATGCCTCTGTTATTTTATGGATGTGAGATAATTGAAACAATCAGATAAGTTTATGCAATCTTTTTTAAACTAATGGCTTGCTGGGAAATTATTTGCACCACCCAAGGTTATTGCTACTTTTTTTTCCTCTTTCCTCACCCCAGGATTCTTACTAAGAATTGTAGACATGGGGCTGAGGGGAGGTTTTTTGCTCGGTGACTGCAACTACCAAAGTTCTTTGATAAGAGTCACCTAATTTTTTAGTATATTTTAAGTAGAAACATAAATAATAGAAGATTATGGATAATGTGGAACATTTTGTAATAGTTTTTTTTCATCACTAAGAATATCTCAGCTTCTGTATAGTACTTATGAGGGAAGGGAAGTCCTCAATCGAAGGATGGACAAAGGTAATTTTTGTGCTTTCTAAATCGTTACTAAAAACGAATAGGCCATTATACATGACATACCTCCAAAGAAGGAGTAGTAGTACAATGGAGAATTCAGATACCAGAGGTTTTGTTTCAAAAATGAACTCCTCCTCATTCCTCAGAGGAATCCTGTTAAGATTGACTTTTGAGAAGCAAAAGGAAAGAAAGAGGAGACAAAAACTTTCTAATGTCAGAGTTAGTTAGGTACTGAAATTGATTTCTTTATGGAGTTCCCATTAATGAAAAAAACTTGTTTCAAATGTTTAAGTACAATTCACCACTCCTAAGGATAGCATGTAAGCACTGTTTACTATGATTATAAGACAATCGGCTGGAAAATACAGATTTTACTAGTAAGGTGTGCCCAAATGCATTTCAGAAGAGATGTATCTAAAATTATCATTAACACTGAGACCAAGAAATTTAGTTTTCTAAAATCTCTGTGAGGAAAACATTCTGTTTTCTATCAGAAATATTACTTGTCTGGCTACACTTACTGCTAATTGCCTAACTTCCCTTAAGATAGTCTTCATAAAGAGTTGATTTAAGGTTGTGAACTTGCTCAAGAGTATTGGTGCCTTGACAATTCATGCAGGAAAATTTCTGGAATCAAAAAGTCTCCCTTCTAGAGCCATTTCTAAGGTTCCTCACTACTGAGTTTCTCAATAACCTGTTTTATTTATTTCATCTCATGATCTTCTGTTTTAGAACATAAAACAATATCATGAGTCATAGCCACTGACAGAAGAATATCCATCATTGAATTTACTAACCACTAAATATGTTCTCTAGAATACATCAAAACTCTTGGATTTAAATGGTGCTAAATTATGGTATGTTTACACTATCTTGCAAACATAAACTGGTTTGTTCACTGCTAAAATTATATTTACTTACTGGGTAATCTGAGAAACTATAAACATAGCTTAAGTATACATTTCCATTGAGCACAATTAATTTTAAATAATTTTAAAACTTGTATTGCCAGAGGCTCTGCTTGTGAAAAGTCAACCAGGCCAGTGTGGACAATTGGGAAAATCCATTGGATTCAAGTCTATTTTGCAATATTAGAAAGTAAAACTACTATCATTTCATAAATACAGAAGAGCCTAGGAATACATTGAATATAAAGTTAATGCAAAATATTAATTCTTTATAGCAAGGACAGTTTTTTATCAATGTTTTTATATTTTCAAATACCAAATTATATTTCCTCAAATTTTTAAGTGATAATAAACCAAGAAATACGGAAGAGGATATGGATAATTTTAATACATATACACTTTCATTTTAAAAAAAAATCTTAGACACTATGAGAGACATAGAGTTGATATTCTGCGAATGAGTCTGAAGTAATTCTATGAACACAGCAAGAATTGATTGAAACCTGTGAAAAGAAAGTTTAACAGTGCATTTGTATTGTTCATGTTCACTGACACCTATACAGGTATGTGACACATTTTTTTTAAAACAAACTAATTAACTAGACATTTAAAATATTTGTACCTGATTAAAAGTTATCAACAGCTTATTAATGATCTTTTCCTTTGATGGTTAACCAATAAGTTTTACTTCTCAAATTCCAGGGCTATTAGTGGAATACCAACAAAGTGTGGAAGATCAACTAGAGTTATTTACCATGTTAACCTGGGCTCTTATGTTGCATTGTGCCAGATTCTGGGCTGATGTGATGTAGTTGCTTCACCAAGTTAGAAAGACAGGATTTAGAGAGCTACAGACCCTTATAAATCCATGGCACTTGCAAAGAGATATATGTCCCTTGGGCTGTTCAGAGAGTATGGGAAAACTTGGATAAGATGACAGACTTCCAGACAAAAAAAATATTTTAGAGAAGTATGCCAAAAACTGTAAGTGAAGAATTGTACTTATTTTCAGTTGTGTTTTCTTAGACATACTGGTGTTTCAGGTACTACTTTCCATCAAATGTGTGACTTGATCATTGTTCCACACTTTTGTGCCTCCATGAGGACAGAATTTCAAAGATACTAAGCAGAACTTGACATAAGTCATGGTTAGCGTAACAGGAGGTAGAACTAAATTCCTAATCTATAATTGCTCATGGACTCAGACATGGAGTGAGAAGCAAGGGGATAAGAGGGGTCGGTGGTACAGGATGGTCTAACTGAAAACATGGAAGCTTTTGGGGAAGATAATGAAATACGAGGAGAACCCAGAGAGTTTAGTTGGTTCCTTTACCAACTGACTAATGAAACTAGGAGAGAAAAAAAAAATCAAGACCCTGCTGCAGGGTAAGCTTAAAAACCCACTGCTTACTGAAATTTTACATTTTATAAAAAGCTATTAATAGGTATCTTTATGCTTAAATTATAATTCATATATATTTTATGTTCCATTAGATATTGTAGTAATGGGATTTGTATTAGAACTTTTCCACAGAAGCAACAGTTAAAAGAAATGTGGGCAGTTAAGAAAAATAAATTCTGCTAAGGAAGCACCTACCAACACAAAAAGAGGTAACAGTGAAAGAGAAGGTCTTCAATTTCTGAGTAAATAGGCTTTATAGTACAGAAAATATTCCCAGCACAAAAGACAAAATGGTTTTAAGATCCTACTGATTTATGGACCAGGAAAAGTATTTTCAGACAGCTCATTGTTTCAGTTTCAGGCAGCAGTGGATATTGTCTATCTGAACTTCACTAAGTCCTTTGGCACTGTCTCCCAGAAGATACTCATAGAGGAGCTGTTGACATACAGGCTGGATGAGCAGACAGTGAGATGGATTGAAAACTGACTGAATGGCCAAGCTCAGAGGGTGGTGATCAATGTAATGAAGTTCAGTTGGAGGCCAGTAACTAGCAGTGTACCCTAGGGGTCAACAGGGGGTCTAGTCCTGTTTAACATCTTCATTAATGATCTGGATTATGGGGCAGACTATCTCCTCAGCAAGGCTGCTGATGACACAAAATTGGGAGGAGTGTCCGATACGCCAGAGGGTACCTTCCAACCTCAACTATTCTGTGATTCTATGCTTCTGCAATTCATCTAAATAACTCTGAAAACTAAGGTATTTCAATATAGCCAACAGTTCCATAGATACTAAGGTGTTGTCACTTGGTGGAATGAGTTCCATGACTGGAGTGCTGGGATGGAGGGCTACAGGCTGTTCAGGAGGGATAGGCAGGGCAGGTAATTCCATGCAAACCCTTGGCTTACCTACTGCAATCCTGTTAGCATTCCCTTCCTCCATCAATTCTAGTTTAAAGCTCTCTTGATCAGTCCTGCCAGACTATGCCTAAAATGCCATTTTCCCCCTTGGAACAGGTGGATCCCATCAAGCCCCAGCATACCTTGTCTCTCAAAGACTCTTCCATGGTTTAAAACCCCAAAGTTTTGGTGCAGGCACCAGTCCTGGAGCCAGGTATTGATACCCTGTGCTCTCTTGTTTCTTCCGAAGGATTACTTGAAGGATCGAAGAAAACACTGCCTAGGCTCCCAAAATTTTAAACATTCTTCCCAGGGCTCTGAAATCTCTTTTGATTGAACTCAGACTTTTTGTTGTGACATCATTTGTACCCGTATGAAAGAGCAGAAATAGATAGTAGTCTGAAAGTTGGACTAGGCTCTTTACTCCCGTGGTGATGTCCCTAATTCGGGCCCCAGAGAAACAGCAAACTTCCCTGAAAAGAGGATCCGTTCTCCACAGGAGGGAATCACCAATGACCATAACTCACCGTTGTTTCTTCTCAGTGCTGGTCTTAGTGCAGGTTTTGTTGTGAGAGGATGGTTTCTCTGATCTTGCAAGACTGCTTGCTCAAGTCCCTCCTCTTTCTCGTTATGCGCTTCATCTACCATACCCAGGGCCTTGTACCTGTTCTGCAAGGGTGTCTTAGAGGGTAACTTAGAAAGTAAGGAGGGGTTTTTCTTACCGCTCCATGCTGTAACCTTCTTCCACCCCTCCTTAATCATTTTGACACTGCCTTTCTCCCATCACAAAGCAGATCTAGGACCTGCCTCTGTAGTGCCCACACCAAGTTAGCTTCTGTGTGTCATCAATAGCAGAGTATGGCTCCATCGATCAATCTCCCTCTCAGACTCCTGAATAATCATCAGTCTGCCAACCTCCTCCTGCAGCTCAGCCACCAAGCAGAACAGTTAATCAATCTGGTCGCACCTCCCACAGTCTTGCTTGCAATCACTTTCCACCCTTGGGGATATCCCTTCACACATCCCACAGCCAGAAACCTGGGTGGTCACACTGTTGAACAGGAGCTCTGTCTATGTGGCTGCATTAGTTCTACCAGGTGCTAGACACTCAGGAGACGCAGAGGACAACACCTTTTGCCATATAGTCACCCTGCACCTGCCTGTTACTTCATGCCTGCCCTCTGGGAATATATATGCTTGCCTGTTGCAATCAGCTGGGCTGATTGTTTCCACCTGCATAAATCTCCTGCATTGCCAAGTGCAGGCTCCACCCCTTGCTGTCACTTCCAGTCAGCAGTTCCAGAGTCGGTTGATTGGGAAACGCCAATTTACCAATGTTCAGCAAGAATTACAGAAAACCATTAATTTTTTTTATTAATTTCTCTAGCTCCCCTTTTCTCACATGCTGTGTTTTCTAATCATATCGTTCTTCTTGTTACTGTGGACCATTGCTTGGATATATCTTTGACTTAGGTCAAAGCACTTTCAGTCCTCACTTCCGTGTTTGCTGATTCTTCAAGCTCCAGTCTTTTCTGTCTAATCGCATACCTAAAACTTTTATCCCAGCTCTTGTCAACTTGTCAATTACTGAACCATCCTTTTCTTTCAGGTTATCACAACTGCAGTCTCACAAAACTTTTGTCCATTTCAAATGAAGCTGCAGAGATTTTCTCTACATTGTCACTTTGACAGTGTCACCCTTCTTGACAGTTTGCTGGCTTCCACTTCCTCAGTGAATCAAGCAAACCATTTGTCTTCAATTTCAAGCACATCATGGATTATCCTGAACCTACCCAACATCCCTTTCACCTTCGTCATTTGGAATTATCCTCTGATATGGTTCTTTCTATCGCCTTGTTTTACTCACTTAACTTGGCACCTTATGCTGCCCTTCTCACTGGGAATACCAGAATACCATCCCACAGAATTGTTTCCAGGCTAGTTATTTTTAACCTGGTGCGGTTTTTTTTTTTTTCTTTCATTTTCTGCAAAACTTACTGTTGGGATAGAGTTATTTTTCTTACTAGTAGCTGGCATAGTGCTGTGGTTTGGATTTAGTATGAGAACAATGTTGGTAACAACCTGATGCTTTAGTTGTTGCTAAGTAGTGTTTACACTAAGTGAAGGACTTTTAGGCTTCCCCTGCTCTACCAGGTGCACAAGAAGCTGGGTCGAAGCACAGCCAGAACAGCTGACCCAAACTGGCCAAAAGGATATTCCATACAATATGACATCATACTCAGTATATAAGCTGGGGGGAGTTGCCTGGGGATCAGTGACCGCTGTTCAGGGACTGGCTGGGCATTGGTCAGCAGGTGGTAAGCTATTGCATTGTGCATCACTTGCTTTGTATATTCATTATTATTATTATTATTTTACTTTATTTTTATTTCAGTTATTAAACAGTCTTTATCTTGACCCATAAGTTTTCTCACTTAGTCTTCCAATTCTCTCCCCCATCCCATCTGGGGCAGGGGAGTGAGTAAGTGGCTGTGTGGTGCTTAGTTGCTGGCTGGGGTTAAACTGCGACACGCAACCCTTAGCACTGTTTCAGAATTGCTGTGCTCAAACAATTGTCTGCCATACTCAGCTGTTTTTCTGCTTATATCACCAAACACTTACAATAGGGATCTTTTTTCCTTAGCTTTGTTTTTGTACAATGATGTGTACACTGAGACTTTGACCTCTAGGTGTTATGGTGATACAAAAGTTAACATTATAATATGAAAAACTGGTGAAAAAAAATTTACTTTTCCACTTCTTGTATCAATGTGGTGTTCAAAAGCCTCATATTAAAATTATGAGTGTAAGAGGAAACAAAATATTCTCTACTTTTTTAACATAGACATTTTTTTCAAAGGATTCTTTACTAAGATGGATATTTGGGAACTTGCAATTTCCCCTTGGGTTTCTGACAAAAATCTTGTATGTGAAGATGTAAGTTTAGGGTCTTCTTAATTCATTAGGGCAGTGCATAAACTAGCTGTGTATTGGCAATAAATGTGATAGCAAGCTGTTGATCACATAAAGTTTCCTCCATTCTTTGTTTTCTTGCTGTGCAGTTCCCATTGAGCTCTCATTCTTGCCCACAGGATATCAGGGCCTTTGAATGGCACAAATACGGTACATGAAGCTTCCAAATGTCTTGAAACTCAGAACTACTGACACCTGAATAGTCAATTCACAATGCAGTTTTCCATTTTCCTCTGTGATGAAAAAGCACAAATGACCATCCACATGGTCCTTGGAGTTTAACAAGTAGACTAAGTAGGTCAGTACCAACTCTGAATTCTGATACTGTGACTAGACATGTAGATATTATGTTCTCATTCATAGACACACACACAGCAGCAATAGGAATTTATTGCTGTTGCATTTCTGTATTGGGTCTGGCTGAGATGGAGTTAACTTTCCTCACAGCAGCCCTGGTAGTGCTGTGCTTTGTAATCATAGCTGTAAAGGTGTTGATAACACACCAGTGTTTTGGTTTCTGCTGAGCAGTGCTCACACAGCATCAAGGCTGTCTCTCCAGCATTCCCCCCTCAACAGTAGGCTGGGGGTGGACAAGATCTTGTGAGGGTACATAGCCAGGACAGCTGACCCAAACTGACTAAAGTGATATTTCCATACCCTATGACATCTGCTCAGCAATAAAAGCTAAGCGAAAGGAGGAGAGGGGTCATCTGTTGTTATGTTTGTCTTTGGGAGCAACTGCTATGCGTACTGAAGCCCTGCTTCCTGGGAAATGTCTGGACATCACCTGCTGATGGGAAGTAGAGAATGAATCTTTTATTTTCATTTGCTTCTGCACGTGGACTTTGCTTTTGCTTTTATTAAACTGCATTTATTTTTACCCACAAGATTTTTTTCCCATCTTATTTTCTCCTTGCTCCTGTCCTGCTGAGGAGAGGAGTGATAGAGAGGCTTGGTGGGCACCTGGCTTCGAGCCGAGGTCAACCAACCACAATTTCCTCTATTGTATTCAATAAACTCCAACGTTTCTTTTCCAAGAAAACTTGAAAAAGCCCAATATTCACCAGAGCCCCAGATGTTACTATTTATTAGACACCAGCCTTAAGTCATATGCCACAAGGGACAGTACTGAGATGAGTTCCTACCTTCACTGCAAATAATGCACTATCAAGCATACAAGACATCATTGGAATGAGAGAAGAAATGGAAAAATAGTGACTTTAGAAATTATTTTTACATATAAAACAAACAGCAAATGCATGGACATACCTTCTCTCTTCAGAGAAGGACTCAGGGGTACTGGTGGATGAAAAGCTGGACATGAGTCAGGAACGTGCACTCACAGCCCAGAAGGCCAACCATATCTGGGCCATATCAAAAGAAGCATGGTCAGCAGGTCGGGGGAGGTGATTCTGCCCCTCTACTCTGCTCTGGTGAGACCCCACCTGGAGTACTGAATCCAGCTATGGGGCCCTCAGCACAGGAAAGACATGGACCTGTTAGAGTGGGTCTAGAGGAGGCCTGTTGCAATATGACAAGGGGTGATAGTTTTAAACTAAAACAGGGCAGATTTAGACTAGATATAAGGAAGAAATTCTTTACAATGAGGGTTGTGAAACACTGTAACAGGCTGCCCAGAGAGGCTGTAGATGCCCCATCCTTGGAAACATCCAATGTCAGGTTGGACAGGGCTCTGGGCAACCTGATCTAGTTGAAGATGTCCCTGCTCATTGTAGTGGGGGTTGGACTAGATGATCTTTAAAGGTCCCTTCCAACCCAAACTATTCTATGATTCTGTGAAGCTAAAAAGACAATTGTTTGAGGTACTAGACCTCTTGAATAGTGAAGAGACATTTCATATGACAGTAATATAACAGCCTAATTAATGAAAATGCAGTGGGGAATTAAAAAGGGTTTGTACTTTGGAGTTTACTCATAGGAAGGACCACTATGAGTCTAAGAACAGCCTGGAGCCATCCTAGAAACTTCTGCATAAAAAAATGACAGACTACTAATGAGCATGTACATTAAGAAAGATAAACTCAGATTACTTCTAATGATTTTCTGTCAATCTTATACTATTCATAATCTATTCTGTATTTACCCATATAGCCCAAAGAAATAATCAGGAGAGGTTTTATACATTAGTGCCTTTGCTCTGCAAGATTCACAGAAGCAAAAAGAAAAGGAAAAGATGCACAACTTTTCTATAAATGCCCCAACATATGAATTTCATAACTTCTAGTAATGAAAATGAAAGCAGAGTACATCATCAGCAGGGTAAGAATCCTCTCAGCACATGGTATAAACTTGTAGCTTTCAGCCCAGAACTAAAGTAATTGGGTAAGAAGACTATATAAATAATATGCATGCATGTGGGGAAAAAAAACTGTATGATATCTGAGAGTCATATTTAAGACAATTACTACAGCACTTGCTCTCTGAATCCAGCAGGATCATTTGGAATCTACTGAGCATTCACTGAATTACTTCTGCATAAATTGTGGGTTCAGCTTAACCAGAACACATCAACAAAGTGTTCCTGAGCTGGTTGTCTATGCAATGGACTAGTTCATGCAGTTCAGTAGTGCATGTCCTTTAAAGCATATATGCACCTATCCAGAAGATTTGGCAGACAGAGATATGGAAGCTCTAAAATAGTACTATTTTTGTTCTTCATCACATGATGTGGTTGGGGATTCATAAGCACCATTTTTATCGCCTCTTAAAGCTACTATGAATAGAACCATCTGACTTCCAGATTTTTTATATATTTATATTTCTTTTTTCCTCTGCTATCAATTTTATATCATAAGTAAATACACCTTTATTTAAAAATGCTTAAAGTATGTAAATTGGTGTCTTCAGAATAAGGTGAGAAAATAGGTAAAGTTTGCTGATATCCACATTTCTTTTCTATAAAATAATCACAAAGTCCACCAATTCTCCTTGGACCTTAGTAACAGTATTCCACATACAATATAGAATGCCCTATAGTGTTACAAGACTGCACAGAAGAAAGCTGAAATAAGAAAAAGCTTGTAAAAGTAGAGAACATTTCTTTTGTCTTCTATGTATTACTGGCTGTTTTTTTCATACAAAAAACCAAACCAAACCAAACCAAAACCAGCAAAAAAACCCAAACCCAAACACCATGTTAATTTGCTTTAATGAAGTACACAATGGTGTTATAATGGATGTAAATAATGAAATGATATATTTTATGTTAAAATTAATTTCAGCTTCCAAAGTGAAAGCTTAACAGAATCTTAAAATATGTACCTTTTTGTTTTATTGAGAGCTTGTATTTCAAACAGTCATGAAGGACCTTAATGGTCATTTTTCTCACTTAAAACTTTATTTGACATGTACATTTCAAGATCCAGTCCAATTTTCCAGTCCAGTCCAATTTTCCAAATATCTAGGGTGAATATTTAGCACTGGAAGTTAGGCTTCCAGGTCTGGAAATTGTAATTGACTTTTTCTTACATTAAACTTAAATTATCTGAAGTTAGTAAAAATATCAAAAGAGGGGAAGAAATCCTTATGTGTTCATGAATAAAACATTTTGATTCTCTATGCTTCACTTGTTTTGGACTCAATGATCTTAAAGGTCTTTTCCAACCAAATAGATTGTATGACTCTATGAACGTTAACATGACATTAAGATATTCCAGAAATTTGTAAACATAAATGGATTATCTTGTACTTGCATTATATGTTAGTAGACATAGTTCTGTGTTTATTTTATGAAATTAATTTATGTGATTTTCTAGGTAAGGAATTCTATAAGTAATGGTCAAATTTTGAGAAATCCTTGTTCATGTTCCCAGATCAGAGAGGGTGCAGTTATCTGTAAATGAATCAGAGGAGCTTCCTGTTACAAGTAAATGTCACTTACATTTTTCCTCTCTCCTATATTTGAAATTGGTTTCCATCCAAAGGAAGTTTTTCAGCACAAGGTAATTTATTGTGTAAATACTGGTTTGTAAGATTTCAGTTTATTCCAAATCATCGTAAAAAGAAATAGTAATACATTAAACCTTTCATAAAGTGGAACTAATTTTACAAGTCAAGCTTCTGCTAAAGGAAAGCAGGATTCAGAAAAATAAATCTGGTGTAATAGTTTTTGCTAACTCTTCTACTTAAGTTGACTCCTCAGGCTAAAATATATCATTCACGTAGGTCACCAAGGGGATAATTCAGATTCCTATTTTTCTTTCTTCTGTTCAGGATTTTTCTTCACATGCAGTCTAATGTTACAGAATTCACCCTGAGTTTTGCCATTAGCTTCAACAAAACCTTTCATGTCATTTCACCCTTAAGGTGGTATTTGACCCTTTGTACTTAGTCTGACATAAAGAAGACTGCTGAAAATAATGATATTCTTTGATTTTGATGAGGTTTTTTTTTTCTTTTCAATTTTGAACAGCTATTTAGTTTTGAGATGTGTTTTGTATCCACACCTGATCACTGTTGCTCCATAGACCTGTATCATCTCCTCTAATCTAGATTTTCTCATTGCTACTGTATTAAGTACTTTAGGGGACAGACAATCCTGAAATGGCAAAGAGATAGATTGATATAATCCTCATTTCCCTAACTTCTATCATATAATTATTTGTACTTTGATCAGGGAAACAAACAAAATTTTCTAACACTGTGCTGCTGAAATTTTGGTAAAGTGTTTTGGTGAGCTATGACAATTCTGTTAAATCAGATTGAAAGGACCATCAGGACACAACAAAGTCTATTAGCATTCAAAGTCTATGTTAATGCAAATATTACATGGCAATAAATGAAAAGTATTAAAGACCTACATCTTCTGCCATGCTGGATTGAAATTTGGGATAATGCTTAAAAAATATTCACAATTATTTACCTCATGGTATGTCAGCTTGCAAAAAAAAAATAGTTTTCCTTCTGTCATAATAATTCTATTATAAGCAACAAAAGAAAGGTCAAATTACCTACTGGTTTGATTTTCCCAGTCCTCAAAATAGTCTTATCATGTTATCTAGAGCTTGTACAAAAAAAAGAGGATAAAAGCCAGAAGAAATGCTGCCTTAGATCATGAAGGAAATTATGTCAACTAACATTACCTTTAAACATGAAAAGCTTTCTTAGGACTGACTGGGGAAAAAAATCTGTGAAACTGCATGTGAAAAAGATATTATACAGACATCCTTATGTCTCAAGGTTTCCTCTACAATTATGCCAAGTACAATAAGCCCATGCTACCTTAGAAAAAGAAGTCCAGTGTTATCACATTGTTTATTTTTTCTGTAATTATTCTTACTGAACTTTGACTTTTTTACCTGAAAAGAATTGGTGTAAAAATACCCTTTTTTCATGGGATGGAATCCTACCATGAGATAGTAATGTCTTAGAACAGTTGTTTTTTGAATTATTTGTGATACTAAGGTGCATTATTTACAAAGAAATATGTGAATTTCTTTGTTTATCAACTTAGAAGTGCTTTTATAGCTACGTTTTTTGAAAAAATTACTTTTACAAAACTTCTTCCTAAGTTCCGTTTTGAGAGGAGATAAAGTTTACGTTTTGCACCATAAGCCTGCAAGAAAAGAATTCTGGCTTTGACAAAATCAAAGTAGGTTCAGTCTCCAGGTTCAAGAAATTAATAATATTTTGCTGAGAAGAAACAACATTTAAACTGGAAGCTGGAAGAAAACTGATATATCTTGAAGAACACTCAGAAGGGCATCTGTTAAGAATATAAATATTAGAAATGCATAACGGAAATTAAAGGGGGGAAATGACTTAATGACAATATATTTCAGAAAGAATTGAAAGAACTTATCTAAACTTGCTTTGCTTTGGACAGGAGGTTGGACCAGATGACCTCCAGAGGTCCCGTCCTACCCATACATTCCTGTGATTCTAAGTAAGTCAGAAAAAAAATTAATAAAATTAAAATATAGAAAGCCAAAGAAAAAAAAATTCCAGAAATAAATTCAAAAAAATCCCACTCTCCAACCCCCAAACCCCCAAAACATAACAATTTTAGAAGATATTTAGGTGAAGTAGAATTATAAATAGTTATATCATACATTTCTGATGTGACTGATAATAAACATTTTAGTTTATACAAATATGAGTTGACAAGAAAATACCTTTATTCTTCCCTAATCTCCAAATACTTTCTCAAAGTGCCTAGAGTTCTTTCTAAAATATATTTTAAGCTTAGATGTGCATGCTAACTTTAATTCAGTCCACACTTAAGACAAGTGCTTGATATCCCAGTAAATGCTGTTGAAGAACACAACTTTAAAGGCAGCAGATTTTAGCATGATGACATGAAAGGATCTGAAGTGCTTGGACTTACAGACAGCATGGCAGAATATTTCTGAAGAGAGTTAAAAGATGAGCAGGGAAACTGATTTGTAATTTCATGAAAGAAGACCACGTCTTCACTGGAATGTGCAGAAAATGTTGGATCCTCCTGGGGTGGCTGGGTATTTTACCATGTATTCACCCACTATGCAAACTGTGACACCTGGGAGAGACCCAGCACTGATTAAACCATATAATGTCTTTATGTTTCTAACAGCCTAAAATACAAAACTTGGTAAAAATGAAGCGAGGGAAGAGAAAAGCAGAGACCACGTGTTAATACCAAACAAGCAAGAAACCATTATCCCATGTTGTTTCTCTCCTTCCTCAGACACTTTAGGAAAGCCTAAGATAAAGCTGCAACAGTAAAAGCTAGTTATTCTTAACTATTAAAGTGAATAAATGAAAGAAAGAGAGGAAGAAAGGGGGAGGTAGTGAGGGGAAGGAAGAAGAGAGAAGAGAGTGTTACATTCTTGCATTTTTATGTCACTCAGGGTCTTAGTAAACTAGTGCATATACCGCATATACCTGCAATTGCTAAAACCACGTTCCTTTTATGATCTTTCAGTCACAACTGTTTACAATAGTGCAGAACTTCAAAGACTTACTTTAGATACCCATATCTCCATCGATTTAAAAATTACTGTATATTAAATTACCTAATTAACTTTAATTCACCATTTATGGAGAAATAAAAAGATAACATTAACAAAGAAGCATCTAAACATAATGAGTGAAACTTTAGGCAGTACTGACTCCCATCTTGTTTTACTAACAAAAAAAAAAAAATTTAAAAAAAGGAGATTGCAAGCTTGAAACAGATTGTTCCAATTTATGCATTGAGATGTTCTTCTTAAGAAAGAGAAATTGATATAACTTTATGTCTATGACAAGGAAGCACTTCAAAAACATGATACATAATACATGAGGTTTGTTCAGTATGACTGAAATCAAGAAATGCACCTAACAAATGAATAGAAGGGAGTGAAAACCTGCAAATTCTCACAAAAAATATGTTCAGAAAACCTTATCCACAGTCTTTCAATCCCATCTGTTTATCCACATTTGCAATTGAAATGCTCGAGCTACATTTGAAAAATAGAATTTTTTGAAGAGACCTAGAGAGGTAAAAATATGTATGAAAAGAATGAATCTGCTCAATGAAAAAACATATCCACCCACAGATGCAATCATTTGGAGCTGTGGGGAAATGTTGATGATGCCAGCTTCCAAAATCTGTTTCATTTTATGTCTTATGGTCCATAGAGCTACGTGTAGAGGTTCTTTAGTATCACCAGGTAAATACATGGCATTCTCAGCTTCTAGAAGCACATTAAGAATATAATAACTTCACCTTACTTTCAATAAGATCAAAGATTACCCTTGAGAAAAGTTATATACACCTGTTATCAGTCTGCAAAACTAAAACTTTGTTTCAAAGGGGTGGAGCTTGTACTCAGAACTGTAGCCACTGATTATAAGATATTCATTATTATATTACAAATGGCTAAACAATCATAGAATCATACAATGCTTTGGTTCAGAATGGACCTTAAGGATCACCTATTTCCAATCCCCCTGACATGGGCAGCTACACCTTCCGCTAGACCAGGTTGCTCAAAGCCCTGTCCAACCTGGCCTTGAACACTTCCAGGGTTGGGGCATCCACAGTGTTTTGGTTTATCCTCAGCCTGAAACTAAGCACCACATAGCTCCTTCCTCACACAACCCCCCAGTGTCATGAGGGAGAGAATCAGAAGACTAAAAGTGGGAAAACTCATGGTGTCTACCAAGACAGTTCAATAAGGAAAGCAAAAGCCGTGCACTTAAGCAAAGCAAAGCAAGGAATTCATTCACAGCTTCCCATGGGCTGGCAGGTGTTCAGCCGTCACCAGGAAAGCAAGGCTCCATCATGTGTAACTGTTACTTGGGAAGACAAGTGCCATCACTCCAAATGCCCCCCCCTTTCCTATTACTTCCCCCAGCTTTACATGCTGAGCATGATGTCATATGGTATGGAATATCCCTTTGGACAGTTTGGGTCAGTTGTCCCGGTTGTGTCCCCTCCCAGCTTCTGTGTACTCCTAACCTATTCACTGGTGGGGTGGTGTGAGAAGCAGAAAAGGCCTTGACACTGTGCAAGCACTGTTCAGCAATAATGAAAATGTCTCTGCATAATCAACACTGTTTTCCAGTACAAATCCAAAACATAGACCCATGCAAGCTACTATGAAGAAAATTAACTTTACCCCAGCCAAAATCAGCACACACAACTTCTCTGAGCAATCTGTTCTGGTCCCTCACCACCCTCATAGGGAAGAATTTCTTCATTATATCTAATCTAAATCTACCCTCTGCCCTATCTCTACATGCCCTTGCAAAAAGTCCCTCTCCAGCTTTCTTTCTGGTCCTCTTCAGATACTGGAAGGCTGGTATAAGGTCTCCCTGGAGCCTTCTCTTCTCCAGGCTGAACAACCCTAACTCTCTTAGCCTGTCTTCAGAAGAGAGGTGTTACAGCCCTCTGATAATCTTCGTGGCCCTCCTCTGGACTTGCTCCAACAGGTTCATGTCCTTCTTATGTTGGGGGCCCCAGAACTGAATGCAATACTCCAGGTGGGATCTGAAGACAGCAGAGGGGGAGAATCACCTTCCTTGACCTGCTGGTCATGTTTCTTTTCATGTAATCCAGCATATGGTTCGCTTTCTGGGCTGCAAGTGCGGATTTCTGGGTCACGTCCATCCTGAGTGCACAAAGCAGACATGTGCAGCACAACCAGGAGATCAGGCCCAGCCAGCATGGGTTCATGAAATGCAGGTCCTGCTCGACCAGCCTGATCTCCTTCTATGACCAGCTGACCTGTTTAGTGGATGAGGGAAAAGCTGTGGATGTTATCTACCTTTGACAGTGTACCCCACAGCATTCTAGAGAAGCTGGTGGCTCATGGCTTAGACAGCTGTACTCTTTCCTGGGTAAAAAACTGGCTGGATGGCCAAGCCCACAGAGTTTTGGTGAAAGGAGTTAAATCCAGTTGACAGCTGGTCACAAACGGTGTTCCCCGGGGCTCAGTTTTGGGCCCAGTTCTGTTTAGTATCTTTATCAATGATCTGGGTGAGGGGATTGAGTGGGCCCTCAGTAAGTTTGCAGATGACACCAAATTTGGCAGGGCTGTTGATCTGCTTGAGGAGTGGAGGGCTCTGCAGAGGGATCTAGACAGGCTGGATTGATGGGCTTGTATGAGGTTCAACAAGGCCAAAGTGCCAGGTCCTGCACTTTGGTCACAACAACCCCATGCAACACTACAGGCTTAGGGAAGAGTGGATGGAAAGTGGCCTGAAGGAAAAGGACCTGGGGGTGTCAGTTGACAGCTGGTTGAATATGAGCTGGCAGTGTGTCCAGGTGGCCAAGAAGGCCAACGGCATCCTCGCTTGTATCAGGAATGTGGCCAGCAGGAGTAGGGAAATGATCGTGCCCCTGTACTCAGTGCTGGTGAGGCACCACCTCAAATACTGTGTCCAGTTTTGGGCCCCTCACTACAAGAAAGACATTGCATTGCTGGAACATGTCCAAAGAAGAGCAGTGAAGCTGGTGAGGGGTGTGGAGCACAAGTCTCCTGAGGAGCGGCTGAGGGAGCTGGGGTTGTTCAGCCTGGAGAAGAGAAGGCTGAGAGGAGAGCTTTGCTCTCTCTACACCTACCTGAAAGGAGGTTGCAGTGAGGTGGGTGTTGGTCTCTTCTCCCAGGTAATGGACAATAGGACAAGAAGAATTGGCCACAAGTTGCGCCAGGACAGGTTTAGGTTAGATATTAGGAAAAATTATTTCACCAAAAGTATTGTAAAGCATTGGAACAGGCTGCCCAGGTAAGTGGTTGATTCCCCATCCCTGGAGGTATTTAAAATATGTGTAGATATGGTGCTTAGGGACATGGTTTAGTGATGGAACGGCAGTGTTAGGTTAACGGTTGGACTTGATGATCTTAAAGGTGTTTTCCAACCTAAACGATTCTATGACTCTATTCTATGTTGAGCTTCTCATCAACCAACACCCCCAAGTCCTTCTCCTCAGGGCTGCTCTCAATCCATTCTCCACCCAGCCTGTATTTGTGCTTGGGATAGCCCTGACCTATGTGCAGGACCTTGTTGAACTTCATGAGCTTCACACAGGCCCACCTCTCAAGACTGTCAGGTTCCTCTGGACCAGCATGTCAACCACACCACACAGCTTGGTCTTGTCGGCAAACTTGCTGAGGGTACACTCAATACCACTGTGTCACCAACAAAGATGTTAAACAGCACTGGTCCCAGTACTAACCCCTGAGGAACACCACTCGTCACTGGTCTCCACTTGGACATTGAGCCATTGACCGCAACTATTTGAATGCGACCATCCAGCTGATTCCTTATCCACTGAGTGGTCCATCCATCAAATCCATGTCTCTCCAATTTAGAGACAAGGATGTCGTGTGGGACAGTGTCAAATGCTTTGCACAAGCCCAGGTACATGACGTCTGTTGCTCTTCCCGTTATCCACCAATGCCGTAACCCCGTTGTAGAAAGGCACCAGTGTTATCAGGCACAATTTGCCCTTAGTGAAGCCATGTTGGCTGTCACCACTCACCTCCTTATTTTCCATGTTCCTTAGCATAGCTTCCAGGAGGATCTGCTCCATGATCTTGCCAGGCAAAGAGGTGAGACTGGCTGGTTCTTCCTTGTTCCCCGAGTCCTCCTTTTTTCCTTTTTTAAAAGTGGGGTTATGTTTCCCCTTTTCCAGTCAGTGGGAACTTCACCAGTCTGCCACAGCTTCTCAAATGTGATGGATAGTGGCTTAGCAACTTCATCTGCCAGTTCCCTTATGATCTGTGGATGCATCTCATCAGGTCCCATGGACTTGTGCACCTGCAGCATGGTCTTGAACCTGATCTTGAATGTGATCTTCTCCTACAGTGGGTGGAACTTCATTCTCCCAGTCCCTGCCTTTGCCTTCTGTGATTTGGGTGGTGTGACTTGACCACTTGCCAGTGAAGACTGAGGCACAAAAGTCACTGACTACCACAGCCTTCTCCATATCCCAGGTAACCAGGTCTTCCATTTCGTTCCAGAGAGGGCCCACATTTTCCCTAGTCTTCCTTTTATCACCAACATACCTGTGGAAGCTTTTCTTTAATGTCTCTGGCCAGATTTAATTCTATCAGGGCTTTAGCTTTCCTAACCTCATCCCTGGGCTGCTCAGACAATTTCTCTTTATTCTTCTCAGGATACCTGTCCTTTCTTTCACCATCTGTAAGCTTCCTTTCTGTGTTTGACTTTGTCTAGGAGCTCCTTGTTCATTCATGCAGCCCTCCTGGTGTTTTTGCCTGAGTTCCTCTTTGTTGGGATGCATGGCTCCTCCAATTTGAGGAGGTGATCCTTGAATATTAACCAGCTTTCTTGGGCCCCTCTTCCCTCCAGGGATTTCTCCCGTGGTACACTACCAAGGAGATCCCTGAAGAGGCCAAAGTCTCTTCTCCTGAAGTCCAGGGTAGTGTGCTTGCTATGCACCTTCCTCGTTGCCCTAAGAATCTTGAACTCCACCACGGTCACTGCAGCCAAGGCTGCCCTTGTGCTTTGCGTTCCCCACCAGTCCCTCCTTGTTGGTGAAAATAATGTTCAGCATAGCACCTCTCCTCATTGTCTCCTTTATCACTTGGAAAAGGAAGTTATCATCAATGCATTGCAGGAACCTTCCGGATTGCATATGCACTGCTATGTTGTCCCTCCAACAGATGTCAGGGTCGTTGAAGTCCCCCATGAGGACCAGGGTTTGTGAACATGAGGCTGATCCTATCTGTCTATAGAGGGTCTCCTCCACCTGGTTTTCCTGATCAGGTGGCCTGTAGCAGCCCCCACTATAATGTCACCTGCCCCTGCCCTCCCTTAATCCTGACCCATAAGCTCTTGGTCAGCTCCTCATCCATCCCCCGGCAGACCTCCATGCACTGCAGTGGGTCAGTGACATAGAGGGCAACATCTCCTCTTCATCTCCCCTGCCTGTCCTTCCTAAAGAGCCTGTATCTTTCCATTCCAGTACTTCAGTCATAGGAGCCATCCCACCATGTCTCTGTGATGCCAATAAGATCATAGTCTTGCAGGAATGAACATGTTTCTAACTGCTCTTGTTCATTCCCCATGCTATGTGAGTTTGCATAGAGGCATTTAAATTGGGCCTCTGATGAAGCTGACCTAATGGCTTACAATCAGCTCCCCCTACCCTAACAGGATATTTTTCATTACATTGCACATAATGAGCTTCTATAAACAAACCAACAATCCAAAACAACCTCATGAGGTTCAACAAGGCCAAGTGCAAAGTCCTGCACCTGGGTCGGGGTAACCCCCGGTATCAATACAGGTTGGGGTAAGAAAGGATCGAGAGCAGCCCTGCCGAGAGAGACTTGG
>BOSO01013557.1:0-41785 GCA_018403395.1 Gorsachius goisagi
ACCCAAGCTATATAATGCCGTGTTGCCCACTAATAAACGCCATTTGCCGTCCACCACATTGGTGTCAGCGAGTTGATGGCCCGAGCGGCCTGGGATTGGTCGCCGTGCCGTTCCTGAACCAGGTCGCCACGCCAACAAAGGCAACAGAACAGGTCTTATATATACACATGAAATCACATAAATCCATAGACATTTCATATAAACACAAGCAGCAATGCAAATGAGTCTCCATAACTGCATACACAAAGGTATTGTGTACTTTGGCTATTTAGCCTGCTCCTCTTTCCCCAAAAATACTGGAAGATAAGTTAATTCTGGCAGTACCTCACAGCCACCTGATAAGTCTAGTCCTCAGAATTATCTCTATTTTGCCTTTAAGACACACTTTACTAAGTCAGTTCTTGCTTGCTTTGAATAACTCCAATTATAATAAAAGCTACAGATGCTCACCACCACTGGAAAAAAAAAATGTAAAAAGGATAGGTTTCAAGCTCCCTAAGTTGGTATAGTTACAAAAGATTTGTATGACTCTCAGTAAATAGGATGAATCATATACTCAATGTCAATGAGTGAAGCAAGATCCACTGAATTTAACAGAACTGGCACAAAATTTACTATGTTGAGATCATCAAGGTGAATGAAAAAGTTCTGCTAGTCCCACTGGAAATTTGAAAAGGCTGTAATTGATAAAGGTTTCTACTAAACAGAATTAGCAACTAAGAAACCACATAGGGAAGATAACTGTCATCACCATCTTGCAGCTAGGGAAAATGTGTCTGTCTCTGGTAGCCAACACAGAGGAGAAACAAATACAGGCAATCTATTGCAGCTGGGCAATTTCTGGCTATTTCTTTGGCCAATCTCAACAGAGTAAACAAGAATCTATTATCTCCTGCAATTTGACAGTACTCCCATGCTCTAGATCTAGTCCCTTTCTTCGTTATTCATGTTTGAGGGGTATTTGCAGCGGGCAAACCACTCAGCAATAAACACGCACAAGCTACATCAATTCCGTGAATAATTCAGCATTTACCAGACCACGATCCTAGGATCACAGAACCTGTTATGTAAAAAATTAAGTTATTCAAACAGAGGGGAAAAAAAATTAAAAAATTTGAACATCAGTTGACACCAGTAAAATAAGGTTCACTAGGTTTCAAAAATGAAAATTTTTACAGTGTTATGAAGCAAGATCTCGCTCCTAATTTATAAATAAATTCTAATGTTTTTGTGACAGACCCGTGTTCGTTACACCTACAAATGCAAATCCGCTACAGAATTCTTTTCTGGACTACTGGTTTCTAAAACTTAAGAACCCCTAATAGGCATCAAGAGAGCAAAACATAGTGCTCCTTGCCTTCCAAAATATTGATTCTTCAGGTAGGAAGAATATATTCTAATTCAGATGACAAATGAGATATTTTCCATTTTGTCCTATGCACTCTCCCTGCTTCTCTTCATTTAAAGAGAATGCAACATGTACGAGACCAACGTTGATAGCACAACTGAGTTACGTTAATGCACCATGAATTTCTTAGAATAACATTAAAGGCAGCAATGAATCTTGAATTTAGATGCTGAAAAGGTTCATAAGTTTAGAGCACCAGTAACGTAAGCATCTTTCTATTACATGGTCTGCAGGAGGAAGACCAGCAGAATTTACAGCTCTTTCTCAGAACTTAAGTGATGAACTTGAAAGTATAACCTGATAGAAAACACTGTGAAAAATGATTCAATAATTCAAAACAGCATTCAAAGAACAAGAGTCCCCCCCCAAGTGACTTTTGTGACCAGAGAGCAGATTCCAGTGTTTTCTTTTGTGCTCTTACAATCTTAACATACCGTCATTTTTATTTATGCTTAGCAATACTCTTGCCTTTATGAGCCAAATCACAGATCCCTTGCCAAATTGAAGTCTGCAAAACTCTCCCCTGCAGTAGACAATGTCTTCCACCCCAAAAGTCCAAAGCTCTTCACTGGTTTTCAAGCAAGCAACTCCTGGAATTGATTCATTACAAGTGATGGAACTCACTGGAGGAAAAGGATGGAGCTGCGTGACCTGAGGCAGGGCAGCAATACACAGCCTGGATTGGATCATTTAAGCTGCCTTAGAGGCACAGCTTGATTAGAGATGATCTTGACAACTTCCTGGATAACCTCTCTCGTAAGTACAGAAGCTGCACAGAACAACAGTGATTATGAAGCATTGTAGCTACTTAAGCCAGATGCTTGAAGTTGGATGATGTGAACATTCCTTCTGTATTTCAGTTTTCACTTTCAATAATAGAACAAAGATTTGTGAAATTAAAAGATGTCATGGATATGCTGCATTCTTATTGCCTTGTTATTTTTGTTGAAACATTTGTTAATTCACAGTGATCATTAAAGAACAGCAGCATGATTCTGTCAGCAATCTTCCATGATTTTTAGGCTACTAACTACCTGAACCAGAAGGCCTGTAAACTACTTGGAAAGCATACACAATTCTTTGTTGAAAAGGCTGACTGCTTCCTGGGTGATTTTTCTAGGAGTGCTAGGTGATCTATAGGTATTCAGGATTCATATTATACATCTATCTCAATGAAAGTCATCACTAAGGCAAACTGAATAAACTATACATACTCTGATCAGCACTTGGAAAGTAAAGTACAACAGGCTGCAATTTTAACATTTTAGAGTAAATTCCCAGATCTCCCACTTTCACCTCTAATTTGCAAATATCATCGCAGGACTTTTTGCTGAAGGCTTCAGCACCAGAACTCTTTGAAAATCCTTTTGCCTCAGCACTGAGCAAGGAAAACTCTGCTTAGTTCATGAGATCATCTGTCACCAGTGCCAACTGCAACACAGCAACGGGATCAAGGCTGTGATCTTGATGACGGTTTGTAGACCGTATATAGGTTTCCAGAACTTGAGTTCATCCAATTTTTAGCTGCACTGTTTTCTATGCTGGAAGGAAAAATACAGGTCATTTTTCCTGACAATGCTTACAAATTTTGGTGGCAAAGACTTGATGGTACAAGGACCCTACCTCCTCCTCCAACTCTTCCTCTCTCCACGCCCCCCACCAGGAAAAGTTGTAGCACATTGACAAAATAGCATGAGGAAGTTTGGACTGCCACTGTCTAGGGAGCACATATTCCGTGGGCAGGCAGTCTATTTCATTTGCCAGAGCTGTCAAGCCAGCCCTTTCTACAAACACTAGCTTAAGACAAAATAAAAGAAAAATTATAATAAAATGTTTTAAAAGCTGCATGCAGAGAGCTGAAGCAAACGCATAGTAATTAACTGGTTTCCTGGGTAACCAAGGGCAAAATGATCAATCTGCTTGCTTAAAATTAGATTCTTAAATTTACATTTAGACATTTAAGAGCTGCACAGCTTCCAGATGTTCTGAGCTGCAGCTGTTTGGATTAACTGCACCTCCATGAAAGTATGCAAGAAGTCAGTCCACAGTTTTTTCCTCTTTTCTAGTTGTGACTTAAGTATAGAAGGGGCTTGATTTGCCAATGTGTCAGCACCCACAACCTGTCAGACTCAAGCAGAAGTGACCTTTCAAAAATCTGAACAAAGTAAGACTCTAAATTTAAGCATTCACACTAGAGATGTCTGCCTACCTAAACACAGGTATGAATCCAGTCTGCTGTATTAGAGTACATAACATGAAAGAACAACTTAAAATCTGACTGCCTGATTTCATGAGGAAATTAATGGCACAAACCCAAAAGAAAGCTTGGACAATCACCTTTCCCATCCTCCTCAGTATCTATCTACATTTCTTGAAAGGGGCAACAGGGAAATAAGACAGGTGAGGTGGTTAATGCCCTGCATAAATCCACTGAACTATTCCCCTCTCTGTGATGGGCTTCCTGCCTTGCAAGCCTAGTATGGGTGCTCCATGTGCTTTGCCAGTCCTTTGGCCTTCTGTCTGTCAGTATTAGCAAGCATGAGATCTCTGTAGCAATGATTTGAAGAATTACTTAGAAATTGTATTTAACTGCATGAATAATGAAATGCACACCCTGGCAGATGGGCAATTGTGAAGGAAGTTTTGAACTATCTAAATCATTTTTATTTCAGGAATAGATAAGCTCTTGTGCAGTTTTCTAAACCAAGGAATCAGACATCTGGAGACCTAATTGTCATAGCTTAAAACTTATTTTTATACTTTTTTTTTTGCGCATCTTTCTGCGTGTGGGAAGCTGTGTGCATGGGAAAGAAAATGGTATTAACTGGCTAATCAATGATTTCACATTACAAACAAAACCAATCACAGATGCTTTTATATGGTTTGTACAATATTTGCCAATTCCTGGTGTAACTTAGTGAAACGATTGGACTCCCACTAGGTTTGGGTTTGTCCCCGTGGGTTACAATGCTATAATAGAAGTAGTATGTGCATGTAGTTCACTAACTAGGATTCAGAAAACAACCTGCTGGGTAAAAATGGAAATAAGAGGTTCTTTCTGCATTTCACTCCTTTTATTTATTTATGAGAGAGAGAAAATACTCACTCTAAAAATGCACAAAGTGTGACAGGTGTAAAGAAGCATCTGAATTATGTTTCGACTCTTTAAGGAATTGAGTCATGGGAATTCTCATCTTTCAAAATAATTTGAAATCTTCAGAATGTTATTCTCTATGGTGTTTCCTAGAAGCTTTTCTTCACTAATTTAAGCAAGAACAAACAACACTGAATTTTAATTAACTGTCAGGTACATCCGTTTATATTCTAAGCCTCCTCCAGGAAACAACTATTTTAGAAGAGTGTTTATAACACAATAAATTATATGCTTCTCACTGCAGCCTAGTGAGTGTCAGTCCCTAAAGTAGTAAAAATTTTAAACTGTCCTGTATCCATTTCCCTAGAGTACACCGTCCATTCAGAAATAATGCTTTTGATTTAAAAAAATACATACACAATTACACAACATAGTATGAGATCATGGACTCAGCAGGAAATATATATGCCACTGCTGAAAATACAAGAGACCTATGTAAGCTCAGGATAGGATCTCCATATCTAGATTCTGCAAGTTTGCCATATTCAGTTCTCACTTTGACCCTTAAAAAAGTAGGTACTGTTGGTTTTAAGGTCAGACAGTTATATAGGTTTAAATTATGAAACCTCTTATACGTAACAGAAATTTGGCTTCCTGGTTCTGATAGGGATTTCTCTTTGAAACTGATGCTGACCAAATACACCATCCTTCCCCCAGTTGCTAAGATGCAGTCTAGGTCAAAATCTCTGCTCTGTTTTTTGTGCAACACTTAATACTGAAACATAAAGCAGAACTGGTAAGAACACTCAACTCTACTATGTCATCTCAGTATAGTGCAGGCAGTTGCAACATCCTAGCATAATTCTTACTCAGTAGGAAAGTTTACAGTAAAGCAAACTGGAAAGAGCCTGTCTTTAAAGCAGAGACCAATGGGTTAAGTCCTGTTTTTCAGTTATAGTGACATTGATTGCACTGGGGTTTGTTTTTTTAAATAATAGTTGAGGAATGTTATTTGATAGCTTCAATGAACCCTTCCCTAAAGTAAACTGCTGTGCTAATCCATTTTCACCATATACTTTCCACTTCACTTCTTTAATCAAACCCGCAAGCAAAATGTTACGCAGCAACCTTTTAGTGAAGCAAAGCATTTGCCAGCTGTGGGCACAGGCAGGGGCAGGGTGGTGAGCACCAGCCTTGGCCCTGGCCCTCCCATCATAACTCCTAGGTGAGGGCCAATACGCAGAACATCCTTGGGAGACTTGAGCATCTCCTGCTAAAGGTTTCTTTGGGTAACACTAAGAACATAGCCCACAACACGTATTTTTGATCACGAGTTTCCATGTGCTTCTGATCTGTTCATCCATGCAAACAAATATTATCACACACACTCCTTACAGCTTTGGAGACAATTAAAACAAAATCATAGAATCATAGAATGTTTTGGGTTGGAAGGGACCCCTAGAGGTCATCTAGTCCAAAACCCCTGCAGTGAGCAGGGACACCGCTAACCAGATCAGGTTGCTCAGAGCCCCATCCAACCTGGCCTAGAAATCCACAGAAGCCTTTTTCTTTCAACAGAAAATGGAGGAGTAGTGGGGAGGAGGAAGGGGAACCGACACTTTTTTCTTGATTGTTTAGGATGTGATTAATCCCAGGAAAGCCACAACAGAGCATACTTGGTAGTAAGTGCTTGCAAGATTTAGCCCTAAGCAACTGACCCTGATTTCCTGATGTCCGAGTCACTTCTGAATTATTTTCTAAGTAGGACAGTATTTAGCAGCAGGTGAATTGGTATCATCAACTCTTCTGGACACCCTTAAAGAAACACGATGATCCAAAACAGTGGCAACCATGCACACAATGTCTTTGGAAAGTTGTTACAATTTCCATACTTCTGCAAGGGAAAATTATTTTTAAGCTATGAAACAAACTTTACAACAGTGGTCTGTATTAAAATTCTACTGAAATATGCCCAATAAAACATTTTGATCTAAAATTCCTTTCTGAAGATTATCAGAAAAGATTATTAGAAAAAAACCTGTGTTACTAATAGGAAACAAACTACTCAGAAAACCTTTACACCACTGGTAAATTAATAACATGTACTATCATTCCAGAGAAGTAATTTTTTCCCCTATAATTATCTATTTCTATAAAGTACTTTCTCAAGCAGTATCTTGCAGGTATCTTTTACATACATGCATTTAATTATATTGCTCATGAAAAATCCTCCCACTCCCTCTCCATCACTGACTGGAAGCATATATTATATGTGCTTCCCCACCGCCACCGACACAGATCACAGTGAATATTTCACTGGGTTTTGACCAGTAAAATGATCCACAGCAAATGCACTACTTTCATAAGCTTGCACTAGAGAATCCATAAGGCTACTCCAACTGGTAAGACTATTAAGGTCATTCTACATCAACATGCATTAGCAGCCCTTTAGCCTTTATTCACCCTTCAGATTCTTCTACAAATATTTCTACATTTGCTTTTACTAAAAAGGGACTCCAGTCAACAGTGAAGCCAACTTCATTAGTACATTTATGAAAGAGGTATAGCATTTTGGGGACTTGTGATATGCTAACAAACTGAAAACAACTACAGACATTGATGTAACACAAAGTCATATAAATTCTAAAGTATTTCATAATAAACTTCCTTCTGTAACACAGTTAAAAACTTGCATGTTCTCTCCTACGATGCATAGCATGAGAAATAGTTTCTTCAGATAGATTGTTTGCATTTGCCATGATGTCAATGGGTTCTGAAATTGACACAGTAGAAAGATGTGTGTTTATCCTGGTACACGCTTAGATTTGTTTATTTTTTCAAAGCACTTAACTGTACATGCATGTGTCCTATTAAGTTGCAGTACTGCTCCCTATATGAAGCAAAATACCTAAATACACATTTGGTAAAGGTTATAAATATTAACCCTGCGGAGGTTGTTGTTTTGTTGGGTTTTTTTTTAATTCAAAGGAAAGAACAGACAATGGGTTTATGCAATGGCACACACAAAAAATCCTGCTCTTGCCAGCATTGGAGGAGTGAACTGCTGTCACCTGAGAGCATGTGTTCTCAATCCATCCAAAACTACATCCAGTAACAGTTTCCTAGGGTTTGGGGATTTTTTTCCTTCCAACAAACTTTTAACCCAAAAATATGACTGCCTCCTTTCTTGGAGCTTAACAATACAGCAATTACCTGCCAACTCCAAAACCATCAAATCCACCAGAATCACCAGACAAAAGATTCTTTCAAGCTCTTCTGCGTCTTACTAGGAGCCCAGACTGAGCAATTAGCTTTAGATGATGAATACATGAATGACCTTGAAACAGAAGCTATACATGAGGCACAGTCGGAGATGAGGGAACACCCCATCACTTGCTGGCTATAGGACCGCACCAGCACTGAGGGACAGAGGAAAGAGAGTCCACAACCAGCCCAAGTGCACAAAGAGGAAGTAGCTAACTACACGCATCAATTCATGACGACCTCTGCAGCAAACAGATGCTAGCAGAGACCTTAATATATTCTGCCTATAGCATTTCTAGTGTGTTGTATTCATCCCTCACAGAGAACTCATTTTCTCATGCTTTGCATGTGCAAGGAAACCAATTTTCTTTCTGTGCTGTAGTTGAAGAATTATTAGATTCAACTGCTGCTTTTGTGATCAATCCTCTGTAATAATGGAATGAAGAGCAGGACAAAAAATGGTTTCTTTTTAACATGCCTATTGCTTTTGACAATCCTACAAAGAGAAAAATAAGAAAATTGACAGCAGTGCATGCAACAAGTTTAGCAGAGTCAGAAATTAACTTAACAAAGTTTAACTGACTTACAGGACCTTTTAATCATAGAGTTTTTCACCACCATCTAAAATCAGTCCCCTCTATTTCTCCAATGAAAAGAAAAAAAAACCCCAGATGAGAAACATTTCTTTCTCTGACATTAATTTTGCAGGTCAGTTTCCTTCATTCTTGTCTGAACGACTCAGAGGTCTGCAGCATAGTAGCTCTTTGGTTACTCGAGACCCATGGCTCAGTGTGTTTGGGCCAGATCAAGTATAGATTCTTCCAAAACTTTCTCTGCAGAAGTAAAGCTGACAAAATCTATACTACATTACATAGATTTTTCCTTTCTGAACAGGAAGGACCACAACAAAAGTATTAAAAGTAGACATGAAAAAGTTAAATTAGCGGTGTAGTCTTACATTTGGGAAAAATGGCAAGGAGGATGCTGTATCTCCAGTCTCTGTCATCGCCTGACCAAATAAATACCCATTATATGGCCATTATATGTCCTGTGATAGGGAGAATTATGAAATGAAAGTCATGTGATAAAAGCCATATCCCATCACATATGGGCAGAAAATGCTGGAACACATGGTCTCAGAATGTCTCTGACCTACCCAAAAGGTTAGTTAAAACCACAACTACTAAGAAAGCCATCCTACTACGGCAATGGAGACAGAAGTCCTGTAGCTTTCAACACAGCATTTATCTATTCTCTTCAGCTAAATAAGATCTACACTAGAAGTTGACAACCTTGTGCTGTGACTCTCATTCCAAAATCTTTGTGGATCCAAAAGCTTTAGTCATATACCTGAGGTGTATCTCGGTGAGCAGAAGGGAAGTGGAGACTCTGGCACAGTTCCAGGGGAGTAGACAGCGCTTACCTCTGAGTTATCCAATTCACTATCAGAGGATACAGGACGCTGGCTATGCAGCTCTATCCCCAGGTGACATGACACCATCAGAAAACTTACTTAAATAAAGTTTTCTTAACAATAGATTTACGGTAGATGGAAAGCTCAAGTACAAGATCTGAAGAATTCCTTCAGGTATGGTAGCTTCCCATCACCACTCTTAGGTAGTGGAGCAAGCCTGGAAATTCAGCCAAACTGTGCGTCGCATCCCCCCCCACCACATATTGCATAGCCTCAGTTCTGACTGAAGCACACTCCTTATACAAGCACTGGAAACATATCCTTCAGGGCACAACTACGTAACTGGCTCTTCTTATATCTGCACACTATCAAGTGGGTATAAATTTGTCAGAACCCTTTTGTCTTCTCCAGACCTTTTTTACATAAAAGGTCCACAGTAAGTCTCAGCCTTAATTGTTTTCAGTATTCTCAATATGGTCATGAAATAGAAGAACAATTACGTGTGGCAAAATATCACATTGCTATGGGAGTCATAAGATATATGGGCAACAGACTTTTTGTCCCGATATTTCAAAACACTGCAAATGCTGCAATACAAACATTAACCAGATGCAGAAATATATATATTATCCAGCCACCTTCTCACTTAAGCTCTATTTCTCAGGAAGCTACTCCCATCAATTATTGCACCTAGAGACCAGGCTGACCTTTTCCCCTGCCTTCATTTTCCCCAACCTTCATTTTTGATGGCATGACAGGGTAAAAGTCAGAAGGCCAGACTACGGCTAAAAGCATTCCTTTTTAATAGTTTCTTTGTATATCACATTGATGAAAGAATAACCCTATTGAACACAGATGCAGCAGACATAATACATAATGTAAACCACAACAAATAATTTATCTCTTCCCAAAAGCAAGCAAGTAATTTTAAGTTGCACTGCCAGTGTAATGGCACAGTTTAAAAGATGGATTTCAGCGAGCAAAACCTGATCTACAGAGTATATTGGTAATGAATCAAAAGGAAAATGCCTTAAAAAAAAAATAATCCAACAACAACACAAAACTATTCCAGTTTAGGAATCCTTGCAAAAACCTTGCTTGCTGTCATATTTTGTTCACTGAATGTATTCAGGCTCCACAAACACAGATGCAGAGATTTCAAAACACAAGCTTATTTCATTATGAGAAAACTCTAATATATCCCTGAAGATATTTCAGCATTACATTTCAATTAAAGGTCAAAGTGGTTATCTTTGTCTTTCACAAACAGTATTTATGGAGCATGCAAGCATATATTTCACTCTAGAATGGTGTACAGACTTACTGATGTGGTAAACAGCCTGTCACACAGCTATGACATATCACCTGAACAAAACTGTGCCAAAAGTTAGGTGAGGCATAAAAGTACTAAACACACACAAAACCTGTGATTTCACCAAACCCGTACTGCGTCAGATCTAAATCCTTCAATACTTTTCAGCAGTAGTATTATAAGAGCCAGCATGGTTACTCCTGAATGAACAAACTACTTTTTTTGCCAAGAAATTGGCAGGAGAACAAAGCAAAAAACGAAACCAGTAAAATCTGAGAATGTTATTAAGTCTTGAATCAACTTCATGGCAGATACAAAGCTACTTTTCCTTTCCCTAAACATATAAACTACATACCTTACATAATTTATACTATAACTCTTTAAATACCAGATTACATTTTCAGACATATTATCAGACTTCTATTTGGTCACTGGGATTAAAAAAGTATTTAACCTGAATTAATTTGGATGAACAATGCATCCAATTGTTAAGCAGGCTCTTTTACATTTTGCACCAGAAAGACACTTAAACTTTGCCATACCCAGCATCTCTTGCATTAATCCTAGATGATACTTCATTAGAATTTAGTGCTGAGATAGTAATGTTTACAACTTCTCAATTTTTCAAGTAAGGCTGGTAATTTTACTGTTGTTCTTTAGACTTATTAGAAAAAATACGTCAAATAATTAAACCTGGGTATCTAAAGCATTTGACAGCTTGCAATTCTGACCTCTTTAAGACCATTTAGCATTAATATTCTGAAAGAAATCATATAATTTTAAAATTCTAAGTAAGAGACTGTTCCCTTTGTGCCATTTATTACACAGCTACTAAGTGTTCATATTTTCGGGGGGGCGGGTAGGTGAGGTGTGGTTCTTTTTTTTCTTCCTTTTTTTTTTTTTTCTTTCAACAACATATACAAGACCTTTGCCCAGGCAATCCAAATTGAAAGAAAGAGATTCCTTGTACCTGTTTTAGCAGGAGGGTTGGACTAGATGATCTCCTGAGGTCCCTTCCAACACTTGCCATTCTGTAATTCTGTGTGAACTGCCTGCACCAGTTACCTAACTAATCCATGTCAAGAAGGACACAATGCAAGTTTACTTTGGCTTAAACTTTATCAAGAGCAAATACATGGGCAGTACATGAATGTTATGTTTCTAGAAGGAAATGTTTTCCTTAATTTGCTGTTACTGAAGCATATCTGTATTTGACTTAAATAGGAACTAAGGAATCACACACCTGGAAATATACATAACCTCATTTGTTATTGGTTACGTTCAGTGTTTACAATAGGGAAAAGCTGCCAGATCTCCTCTCTCCAATGTTTTCCTGTACCAAAATTTAGATACAGGAAAATACTAACATGAGCACATTCTTTTCTGACAAGAAACAACAATAGATTGAAGTCTCTTCAGTACTACAGTACTATTTAATAGATACTCATCACTGGGCATTTCTGTCAAGAAAAGAGTAACAACAACAATCACCACCACTACCATGCTTAGATTCATCCTAAACATCTTTCCAAGAAGCTTACAGACCGGTTGCTGGTCAATTATTGATTTTGTAATCTATGCTGCATATTGAGAAGGAAAACATAAATCTTCAACACATCAAAGTGTGTTTACAGTCATAACCTGGAGTATACAGGCTAAGATAGCATGATTTACTATCTATCTACTGTACTTCAGTATTTTATTTTTTGCCACTCAGTGAAACCACTTAGAAAAGGAAGGGATCAGAAAGCACTCAGTGATAGTTTTAGTTCTTGCATTTTAATTTTCATACTGCTGGGCAACAACAAATACACAAGAAAGATGAAAAATACCAAATCAGAGTTTCACATCTGCTGTACCCTTTTCAAGCTCCCATAGTTGCTCTTTTAAAAATCTCCTCTTCCATTTGAATCACAAAGAGAATAATTTCCCACACATCAGCTGGGCTGTCAAGTAAGCATATTTCAGTACTCTTCAGACTTATTTAGTAATTTGTTTTTCTTTCACCCTGATGTACTGTAATTTCATAATCAATGTATTCCTGGACTTAGCATGCACTTAAAATGAATGGCTGAGTTCCCATAGAGCATACTGGGCTAGATGCATATTTCAATTAAAAAGAACCAGTCTTGATGACGAGTATTGGAAGACTCCCAAGATTTGTATCCCCCCCTCCAATTCTTTAATACCTAGAAAACTGCTAATAAGAATATTTTTATTGTATCTTCAGGCATTGTTTAAACTACTAATAGCATTGGTATCAATCTAAAATAATTTCAGATTTTATATTTGTATTTTTTATATTCTATGTCTATTGTTTTAATATCAGAATATTTAAATTGTTACAAAGAATAAAATCACTATCCTAAAAAGTTTTCCTTGGTTATTTTTCCCACCAAACAATTACACTAGAGAAACACAATGTGACTAATAAGTCTTCACGGATTGAAAATCCAGAAAAATAAAAACTTCATAGCTCCCTAAAAGTCAAAGCTATGTACTGAGCATCTCTGCCTCTTTCAAAAAAAAAAAAAAAAACCCAAACAAAAAAACCAACAAAAAAACCCCAAAACCCCAAGCCCCTAACAAAAATCCAACTAAAGAATGCATATAAACATACAGCATGCATAAGCGAGCAGCACAGGTTTATTTATATTTGTATGTATTAAGTCTGTGCCAGTGGTTATTAATGCAGAATTATTTTAAAAGCCCATGCAGCAATCTTTCTTCAATAAAACAAGTAGACAGGCTTACATTTTACATCAAATTCTAGTCAGCAGTGTTTCCCAATTTTAAAAGATTTTATATAAGCTGCACAAGATGTTCAGTGCCAAAGATATTTGTCACCAACTTGCTTTGCTGATCTCTTCCAGCAAGACATTGATAACGCCACAGTACCTTACACACTATTTTCTTGGTTTAAATACCGATCCCTAATAATTTCATCATCATCTTTTAAACATTCCTTTTTAAAGTAAAGAGCTTCTTACCATTCTGATCCAGTATTTTTCCCGTCTCTGGAGTCCAGCAGCAAGGAGCTGTTGCTCTGCTTACTAGAGACACTGGAGGCTTTGGAAGCAGAGAATGTTTTATGTGGTTAAAATGTATCACCACTGATTATATTTCAGTCCCTCAATTCCTAGCCTTGATGCTCTGGAAATCAGCCAATCCAAGCGATAAAGAGGTTTGCAACAAGAAGTTGCAGAATTTTCACAGCAAATGCTTCACGGAAGTGTTTTGCTTCTTGATACTTGTTTTTTATATCCACTAAATGTTAAAATAAATCCTGGCTCCCTCTTCCCTCCTCCTCTTTTTTTTTTTTTTTTTTCTTTTCCAAAATGAGATTCGTATATTGTTCACAAGGGACTTTAGCACTTGCTACAGTTAGGCACAGTGCAGAAAGGCATCACGCCAGATTACGCATATATCCCTGCCAAGACACGTGAATTTTGACTTGCAACACACCCTGTTATTCCAAACATGGATCTTCCTAAGCCAAAGCTCCTAACTTTGCCAAAATACAGTGTTTTTGTAAGGCAGCCAAATGCCCCTTCAGACTAGCTAAGAACATTTTTTATTTGCAATATGGTTGCTTTTTGTTGGCTTTTTTTTTTTAAAAAAAACCCCACTTTTTCCTGGTAAGGTGGTAAGTTCCAAAGGGATGAAATGCTCAACTGGCACTTCTACTACACACTTCTAACTCCACCCCTCTCGAGAATATACACCACAGAAAATCTCACTGCAATGCTGTAACTATGATTGATTACTTAGTCAGTATTGTCCTAATGTTCTCAGTGACAACCCAAGATCCTGCTGTGCGTGATTAAAAAAAAAAAAAAAAGACAGTCCTGACTATGGACCTTGCCATCAAAGAACACAGAGATGACAAAGGAGGCAGAAGGAACCAAACCAGACAATACTTGCTAGTTTGATAGGTACTTAGAGTAATATCCCAGCAACCTGACCAAATGGGGTTTGGGCATCACTATAAAGGAGTTTTAAAGAAAGGGTCATCAAGAGGCTATGGAGACTATCCTGGACAAGCTCTCAAGGAGCAAGCATATCACTTTACTAAGAGAGCACAAGACTAAGACTGAAATGTTAATGAATGGATGAAAGAGGATGGAGTGATGCATCTACAATGACTTCTCTGTGTGGCAGGATACAATAATGATTTTCATTGAATATGAATGCAGGACTGACCTGAAGAAAGCTGGGGAAAGGATGCTGGGCTAATTGGAAAACTTGTTTAGAAGGTAAAGAAGAGTAGGATGGAAGTTTTCATTGTTTGTTAAAACAGCAATGAGCTTATTTGAAGAAATTACATAGAGAAAGAAGATTTAGTCATCAATAACACTATGTTGTTTCTGAACTCAGAAATAGAACAAAGTTCTTGCTCACAAACTAGGGGAGCTCATCAATAGGGCTTTAAACTAGACTTGAAGGGGAGGGGGATAACACCAGGCTTGCTCATGACAAGCTGTGAGGTGACATGCCAAGGTTAGAGGGACAGGGTGCTAATGAGGGCCCTCAGCCTGTTGCTCCGAGATGTACTGGCTACACTGCAGCACACCTGAAGTCTTACCAAGATGAGCCAGGTGCTCCTGAGGTAACAGAAGCCAACAGGGAAACATCAGTGAAATACATTAAAGGAATTAAGGGGTGTTCCTCTAAGAAGGTGACACAGCTGACAGCCCAGCTGAAATGCCTCTACAACAATGCCTGCAGCATGGGCAACAAACAGGAGAAGTTAGAAGCCACCATGCTGCTAGAAAGCTACAACCTAGTTGCCATTACCAAAACTTGGTGGGATGAATCTTACGATTGGAGTGCAGCTATCGATAGCTATGGGCTGTTCAAAAGGGACAGGCAAGGAAGGAGGAAGGCGTTGCCCTCTACATCAAGAAATGGATAGAGTGCGAAGATCTGTCTCTGAAGAATAGCCGTGAGCCGGTTGAAAGCTTATGGGTAAGAATCAGAGACGGAGGCAACAAAGGGAACCATTTAGTTGGTGTCTATTACAGGCAGCTGATCAAGGGGAGCATTTTGACAAAGCCTTCTTACTCCATGTACAGCAGACATTGCACTCACAGGCTCTTATCCTGCTGGGGGCCTTCAATCACCCTGACATTTGCTAGAAAAGTAGTATGACAAGCTATAGGCAATCCAGGAGACTCCTGGAATGCATTGAGGATAAATTCTCAAGCCAGGTAATAGACAGCTCTACCTTCTGGGGTGGCGATACTGGACCTGTCAGTCACCAACTCAAGTGAGCTAATCAGTGATGTCAGGACTGGAGACAGTCTGGGCTGCAGTGATCCTGCACTGAAGAATATGGGTCAGGCGAAGAGTACAGTCAGGACCCTGAATTTTAGGAAAGCAAACTTCCAGCTCTTCAAGGAGTTCATCAATAGGACCCCCTTGGAAACTGCCCTCAGGGACAAGTGAGCAGAACAGAGCTGGCAGATCGTTAAGGACACTTTCCATAAGCACAAGAGCTCTTGACACCCAGGTGTAAGAAATCAGGAAAGGAAGGCAAGAGACTGGTATGGCTGAGTTGAGCCATGCTGGTCAAACTAAAGAGCAAGAGGGAAATACACAGGCAGTGAAAGCAGGGGCATGTATCCTAGGAATAGTATAGGGACACTGTCTGGTTGTGTAGGGATGGGGTCAGGAAGGCCAAGGCGCAGCTGGAGCTGAACTTGGCAAGGGATGCAAATAATAATAAGAAGGGCTTCTACAGGTTTGTCAGCCAGAAAAGGATGGTTAAAGAAAGCATACCCCTGCTGATGAGTGAGACTGGTAACAACAGACAAGGAGAAGGTTGAGGTACTCAACAAGTTTTTCACCTCAGTTTTCATCGGCAACCTCTCTTCCCATACCTCTTGAGCGCATGGGCCACAAGGCAGGGACTGGGGAAGAAAAATCCCTCCCACAGTCATGTTTGTGACTGCCTGAGGATCTCGAACATCTGTAAGTCTATGGGACCTGATGAGATGCATCCCAGAGTCCTGAGGGATAATTTTCAACTCTGTCTTTCAGTCAGTGAAGCCAGGATGCTTCCTGAAGAGTTAAGAATTAGTTGAATGCATAAAAATTTCAGAGAGAATTCTGGCACGGTCTTCTCACATTAGCTTTAGCACTCTTGCTTCAAAAGGAGGCTACCTTTTCAATTTACTCTAAATTCCTTCCAACACAGACACACACAGAGAAAAAAGGAGTGTCCACCAAGGGAAAGAATTGTGTACTGGTATAACTGCAATAGTTTAAATGTAAATTTTTACATCTACATAAGCCTTAAAGATTAAATTCTTTCCCTGCCCCGGCCCCTCTCCCCCCGCATCAATTCTTAAAGGATCCACAAGCAAAGGGAGCTTAAATTTTCTGGACAGGTCTAGAATTTCTCCTCTTTATAAGAGGAAACCATCTTCCTCCCAGGTTTCAGTTAAAAGCCTTAATTTAATCCTTGCTGACTGCTTACAACCCTCTCAAGCAGGGGCAGGTATATATTGCCAGACTTTACCCCTTTCAGCAGATTAACTATCATCAGAAGCCCCGTGTTTCAGAGGCTATTTCAAAAATAAAAAGAAAGCTCTCAAAGGCATCTGATCACATTCTTTAGGCACCTGTAGAAATGTAGCTAGCAGACCACATAGTTTAAACACTTAAACAGTTTTTCTTAAGCAATGACATAAGGAAGTCTTTGAACACTCTAAAACGATCAAGGAACACACAGTGAGGCTGAAAAACTGAAGTTGGATTAAAAGTAATCTATTTTTGTGATGAAAATACCTTGCAATGCCAGACCTACTCTATTTCATACATGCATGTTCTTTGCAGCACGTAAACCTTCACACTAATGCTTCACACTGAACAGTTGTGTTAAGAGGTACCAAACACAAAGCAACTGATCAAAGAACTGAATTTTTGCCCTGGTGGAATTTCTTTTATTTTGTCAATTATCACTGCCTGAAGACAGGATGGAAAACCAAAGTATTTCAATTTATCATTAAATGAAAAGTCCTTATAAATGCAGAACTAACTGTTGAGCCATTTTGGATTTGCTTGAGATGACACAAAGCCTAACAGTCATGCAGTTATGGCTCTCTTGGAGCGGTCTGTCCAAATTGTCCCTAGCATTATGAAGCACCATCTCTCCCCATAGGTCGCAATAAATAATGAAAAGATGTACAAACAACTTGATATAAGTAGTTAAAAATAAATCATAGCTCTAATGAGTAATAAGACAAAAGCATGCAATACATTTGACTTTGCAGAGTGAGGATAAACTACGTTGCATACATCTGCAGGAATTCTAAAAGTCAGCAAACCAAAACAAATACAAAACCTCAAAGACACCTGCACCAAATAGGAAATTTATCAACAAAAAGACTTTGAGTTTTTAAATAATTTGATATTTTACAAAATACATATTTTTTCCAATTCTTTCTCCAAAATCTTCATTCTCAGAAAAGGTCTAAATCCATCATGATAGTTGGGATCTATACAGAACAACATCATGCACTTTCTCATTTTAAGGATATTCCATTTCATCAGGAATGGGAAAGCAGTAAACCAGAGCAGAACACAGTAAGACTTTTCAAGATCTTAAGGCACCCAAGTAGCTTAAAATCCAAGTCCAAATACTTTCAGTACAGAGTTTAGCCTGTCTTGGCCAGATCAACTTGAACAACAAAATTCTGAATTTTATTGTTAAAGGCTTAGAGAGCAAACAGAAATGCTCTTAAAAAGTACAGTGATAATAGGGAGATGGCTATGCAAGACAGAAGAATGGATATGGCAGCAAAGATGTCTGTGCTTTCTACCTTTCTGTATAGAAGCCTGGCAGATGACTGGACCCACAAGACCTACTACAAGAACTGTATTCCTATTTTATTTTACTGTGGCATTATTTTCATACAACAAATGTAAAGACTGCACCTCAAATAGCACCTCCTCCATTTGCTCAGGTCTTTTCACCAGGCCAGGTTATCTTATTTCAAGATAACCTCTCTCTAAGATCCTGTCAGCTTGTATATTTTGGCTGTCATCCCAACTGTTTTTTCAGAATCAAGTTGTTTTTTTCCCAAAAAAGTAAGTCCCTATCCAGCATAGCTATGTAGAAATATGCCCAAAGTGCACTTCTGGTGTAAGTAAAGTGCTGTATTTCTATGTGCTGAATGGAACACATGCTAAGCAACACAAAAATTCTCCATTCCTTCAAAAATCTAACTAGCACAGGAACTCCAAAGCTGAATGACACAACTATAAATGTCAGTATTAGTTTTTTCACTGCTCATCAGTTTCATTAGTGACATGGGAAAGCAACAAAATTTGCAGGAGACAAAAAGTTGTTGGAAAGAGAGAGAGAAAAAAAGAAGAAAGAGGGGAAGAAGGAGGGGCCTGGGAACAGAACAGCAAGGTTTCTCAATCTGGTCCCTCTTCAAGGCTCGCTGGATCTACAGATAAAGAGATAGCAAAAAAACCCCAAACAACCATCAACACCACCACCACCAAAGATATCACCACCTAGTCTGTTACTCTTCCACACACACAGCAGTATTTCACCTTGCAATAACCTTTACCAAAATCTCATATATAAGCTACATCATGAATGCCCCTTGTTTATACATTTCATACGGTAACGTCAATGATACTTTTCCCGTGGTAAAATCCTGTTCTCTAATAGGACTAATATAAAAACACAGCCTCAAATACTTCAGATGATGTTCTGAAGCAAAAATAGAGGATTAATAAGTTCTACTGGCCTTGCAGGAAAGAAAACTTTTATGGAAAATTCTGCTCACACCAGAAGGAACGTAATTTCAAATAAGTGAAAATACATTCAGATGTTACAAAACTGGTACACCATCTATAGAATAGAAGGGTCTATTTTCCAATTAAGACTTTACTCAGCAGTAACCAAAGGCTGAAACATGGACCTGAATGTTTAGCTCTCTCATAAAGACTGCGTACCCAGCCCTAAACTGATGTGCGAGCTCACAGACCATAACTGGAGCATGGCCCTATACACAGCAGGTGCCTGCTATTTAAACGGGCAGCATCAATACACAGAGGATGATGGGTTTTCACTGTCATCAGGACCAAACATTGCTTATAAGTTTCAAAGAAATATTTTCCCATTATTTTGTGAAGAGCTGAAAGTGTGAGTTAAAGGTAAGAATAGTTGCAAAAGAAATGCCATAATGTTAAAACCATTTTATTAAAAAAAAAAGAAAAAAGAAAAAACAACAACAGCAACAACAAAAGAGAGTGATAAAGCCTTCTTATCTATCAGATGCAGCGGAAAAAACATATGAGTGCTGCCTCCCAGAGTCCAGCTGCCTGGAAACAATTCTTTCTATTTTGCTGCTGTACACTGATTTAGTGTCCAAGGAAATAATCTCCAAGGGCTGTGAAACAGTAACTAGATTCTCTGTTTCTGCCAACCACTGTATCAAGGGGGTCATGCTGGACCACCCCAGCTCCAGCTACGCCCAGTCCTAAGCCTTGATGTTGCCCAAGCAGCACAGCCAGGTAACAGCTTCAAAATGGAACTGAAACAATCTCTCTCTCTCTCATATGCACACAAATGCCTGCCCACACAACCTCATAAAGGAAAACACAATTAATAGACCCTCTCTCTCCACAGGCCCCATGATTGCTGAACAGAGCCTATGTCTTCCACTGCTCCTCCACCCAGAGCAGCCACGTGGGTTGTAAGACCCTCTTCAGCGCCCTGGGGAGATGGCTGCAGGAGGAGAGGCACAAGAGTGCAGTGCAGAGCTGCACTGAGAGGGTGGGCAACTTCCACCTCCTGTCATGAACAGAGATGATAACACTGTTTCTATGCGTGCTGCTGCCAAAATCAGACCAGCACAATATTTCTTGACCTAGACACTGAAATTAGCACACAAGTGTACTCATATTCTAAAGCAAGAATGTTTATGGAGTCCCATTTAAAGAAGTCTAGGGTTTAGTCTATTGTATTTTGAGCACTAATAACAGATCGCTATTTTGCAAGTTTACAGAATACCCACACCAACCATCCTTCCATCACAAAGTAACTTAAGAAATGTTTCTTAAAAAGCCAAATACAAAGAGTTCAATGCTATTTTTTAGCCAAAATTTAAAAATAGATTATTTTCATATATGTTAGTGAAGAAGGGACACAGCCTTTAAATATTGAAATTGCTATCAGTATAATACCTCAATCAGCAAACAGACTGATTCTGTCACTGAGCAATATGGTTAATAGAAAAGTATTTCCCTCAGTAACTTCCAGTCCTAAAGAAATACTTGCCCATATTCAAAACGGGAAGAAAACATGTCAGAGCTGATATAAACCAGCACATCTCTCGTTTTTGCATTGCGACGCCTGCCAAGCACTCTCTTTTCCTCTCCCATTCACCACAAGGGGGAGGTACAGCATTGCTCGGGCCCCATTCTCCAGGAACAGAATAAATATAAAACACAGAGGTGTATCATTATAACAGCCACCTGAATGAACCTAATTAAACTAAGCAAGAATGGCCACAATATATGCTACTGAGTACTTAATAAAACAGATTTTTATACAAAAATCCCCATGTAATGTATAGACTGAAAAATAACCAATTTTAAAAACAGCTAATCATTATACATACATTAGTATATTTGGCCTCCTACATAACAACATTAGCCGTGTTGATGTAACTCAGTTTTGTTTCCATGTGAAATTACACTTAATATAATATTCCTAGATTATAAAAGATTTAATTCTGCTGCAGTACTCTGCTTAACGCCAGTCTTAAACTTGGATAGCAGAGAAAAGAAATAGCAGGAAGATCAAAGCTGCTACCACTAAGTTGAAAATAGTTTGAGACAGAAGTGGAGAAAGGGAGCACCACCCAAGGAGATATTCAGGACTTGGTCTGACCTCAGGGCTACAATAGATAAGGGTGACCTACAACTGATGCCCTTCCAAAGCTGTCCTCAGAAAGCCGGTGCCTGATACATGCTAGAGAGGGATGGCTCTGGAAAACTCCAGACAAAATACAGAGGCACCGCAGAGTACTATTGCAAAGTCATATGGACAAGAAAACACTCAGAAAGGCATTGGATGGCCAAGGCTCACATTCCTGGGTGACACAGTACCTGACAGACACAGTGGCACAATCCCAAGTGACAGGGCCAGGAAAGTGACAAACCATTCCAGTGTAACTAGCTCATTGACAAATACAACCTATTTTAAAAACACAAGCCCCACCAACTGGTTCTCAGGGAAGGGACTGATGCTAAGAATGAACTGAAATGTAGCTGAACAGCACCAGCATTTGTTCAGGTACCAGACACTGTGGAGCAGGTGGTGCTGATTAAACCCACCTCCAAACAAAAAGAGCCATGAGCAAGAAATTAAGCAGGAAAATAACTGCTACAAATCTGTGAAAACTTGAGAAGCGTAGGTGTACACAATATGTATATCCAGCACAGGCTGAGCAAGAAATGGACCCGCACAGTGCTGAAATACATACGCGAGATCAGGATTCCCTTTAGCGTGAAACAGGAACACCAGCAGCAAGGAATACCTTAGTGTCAATACATAGCTGGACTTCCAAGCCATGAGCTACCACTCTCTCCACTATAAACTCTGTGAGCAAGATGAACTAAGAAGCTACAATGTGGAGACAGCAATAGGCTTAGAAGAATATAGAAATAAAATGCTGTGGGATTTGGCCCAGGAATGAATCCTAAAGGGCAGTCATCTGAGGTGCACTAAGGAGTTATGAAAGAAGCCCTAGATATCACATTCAGTCTCCATGCATTCAAAGTGAAAACAAAAGAGCAACAGCAAATAGATGCTATCAAGTAGCCATATACCATCATATAGGTACACTATAGACACTGCAAAAAGTCAAGAAAGTGGAAAAGACACAAAAAGAACTGCCTAAAAAAAACAATCCCAACAACAAAAACCCAAAGAACCCCCCCAAATTTTACCAGTATTAGAGCAGACCAGCAAGGACACTCAGAATAGTAAAGATAGCAGGGACAAACACTCCCATGCTCCAGAGGCTTTCTTGATGCTCCAAGAAAACTACTTTCTGGAAAGGTGGTTGGGGGATTACCAGAACTTTTATCAAAACAAGGAACTGCAGGACCTGATAGCATTTTGTGAAAAGACACAGCAAGTGGTCAGAAAGCTGAACAGAAACCATCTCTGGAAATGACATTTGAAAATCGGATGATCACAGCAGATGATAATCTGGACCACTTGTGGCTAAGCATACAAGACAGAACAATATGGAAGAGTTGATTTTAGTGACAAGGTCTTTAAGAGGCTTCTCAAAAAACTGCACAAGCTTCTGAACTAAATTCTTTAAGCAAAATCCTATCCATGTTGGAAAAAGGAGAAAACTGATTTAAGGGATTGGCTGATTCCTTAAAAGACAGAAGGACAGTGCAGCTAAGGCTTTGCCCTAAACTAATTGTGGGCAAATACAGTGAGATCAACAGAAAAAGTCTTCCACTCATTTTACCAAGCTTAAAAATAGCTGATTTAAGAAAGGATCACAAGATAAACTCTTCCTTGTCCTGAGTGGTATGAGGCTCCTACTTATGAAAAAGTGAAGTCAAGAGTCTCGCAATAAACTCTGCAAATCAATGGTTTTAAAATAAATTAAAAAAATGTTGCTGAGAAAGAATAGATTATCTCATCTGAAGATTGATGGACAGAACTGCCAGTCCAATGGACAAAAGCTTCAAAGCAAACATACATGCAAATCAGATTACCTGTATAACAGCAGAGTGTCAATTTTGACCTAATGGGCACACAAAACAGGTGTCTGGAGAGCAACATTGCTTGTCACTGCAGGTCCACAAATGATTTATACTTGCATAAAATATTGTGGTGGGATGACCCTGGTCAGAAGACAAACACCCATACAGCCGCTCATTCACTTGCCCCCACCCCGCCAGTGGCACATGGGAAAGAATAGGAAGAACAAAGCAAAGAAACTTGTGGATCAAATAAAGACTACTTAATAGGTGAAGGAAAGAGGGGACACCCCACCCCCAAACCAGCAAGTGACTCACAAGAAATCACTCACTACTTCCCACAAGCAGACCAATGCCCAGACAGTCTTTGAGTAAGGACTACCATGGAAGTCACTTGCACCCACATTCCCTGCCCTTCTTCCTCTACCTCCATTTTTTATTGCCAAGTATAATGTCATATGATATGGAATACCCCTCTGGGTATTATTCTCTGAGCAAGCCATCGCAGCTGTATCCCCTTCCAACCTCTTTCCCACCCTAGCCTACTCAATTTGAGGGACAAATGAGAAACAAAGGTTACCTTTGTGCTGTGCAAGCAGTGTTCAGCAATAGCCAAACCATTAGTGCATTATCAACATTGCTTTAGCCATGCATCCAAAACACAGTACCATACAGTACTGTGAAGAAAATTAACTACATCCCAGTTGGAGACAAAGTTGACTGTCACGCCAGGAACAGGAAAAAGGGAGCAACTGGACAACATGGATAGCTTCATGTACTTGCAAAGTCTCAGCAACATTCATTCTCAATGCTATCTGCCTGAAGCCATCATAGAGTTGATGTTAACTCAAAAGACACTATGGAGAAGTAAATCATTAAAATCAGATATAACTTAACACATGAACATTCTCAGCTTTGCTCTTTGTAGCCAAAACATTGCTTGCTTTTGAAATTAAATGTTTCTAATGGTTGCCTGGAGTCAGCTGGCGTAATGACATCAATAGCTATAAAATTAGGAAACAAGAGTGGGAAAGAGCTGATCAATAAACTAGCAAAAAAAACCCAAAACAAAGCCGCTTGACTTCTCTGAGCAGATCTTCCAGATAAAAGATGATCATCTGCTTGTAAGGCTAGCAGGAAGTGACTGGACAGTGGAACAGTGGTTGAGTAGCAAATTTAAAAATACCATACAGGGAAGCATGAGACAGAACAAGAATATACTGTGTGTCTGGTGCATACAGTCATTATACTGCACTGGCAGAGGAAAAAGGAATAATATGCATTTATAGTAATTTAGATTAATACCTGCATTTTTGCAGTGTAGCCGAAAGTTACTGTTCAGAAATTTAATATGGGGTAATGAATAACTTAATGAACTTATTACCGGTCAAGCTGAAATGAAGGCACAGCTTAAGTTCATTAATGGCTTAATCATCTAATGATTTTAAGACATCAAGTTAGTTCCAAGAGGTAATTAAGGCCAGGAAGGATACCCAGGCCAAATTCATTGTTGCTGTAGCATACATACAGCCTCAGTAGTGTCAGCCATGTTCCACTTGTTTTACACAGCTGAAAAATACAGCCTTGATGAGATTGAGTGTGACCTCAGGGTCAAAAAAAAAAAAAAAAATCACTTTTGAAAAACTAAGGGGTGAGAAATATATGTAGAGAATCCCACACACTGAAGAATGAAGTCTTAATCTCTCTCTTTCTTCCTGTGTGAAATGGTTATTTGGATGACAAAACCAATATCCCCCACATTAAAGAAGCCCTGATGCTATTTGCTTACCTGCAAAATGCTAAGAACATGCTTTCTCAGATGATGCACAAAACTCTGGCCAACTCCTCTCTGAAATCTTACAACCAAATCACAGCGTTACTGCATTCCCCTACTGACTCACACATCTAGTGCATTCCTGAAGAGGCTGTTTAACGTTACGAATTACTGGATCTCAAAATGAAGGGAAAGGGAAGCCACATATGAACATAAAGAAGAATGAATTGCAAAATACTACATACAAAATATATATCAGCCATGTTGAATGCTTATTTTTGCCAGATCAAAACTGTTGACTGGACCTAGAAAAAGTAAACAATTTTCACCTGTATATAAAATAGGGGTTACAAAGTACCCCTAAACTATAACATTTATCAGGAATGAAAAAGATAGTGTTGGAAGATTCTGCCTTTGACAATGTGCAAAAATTATGACTACTAAACATAGGTGTGTACAAAACAGCAAGAGTAGTATCCAGCAGTGCTCTCCATATTGCATTTCAGTGCTGTGATCATCTTTTCAGCCTCATCTGGATAAGCTTCAGTAGGAACAGACCCCAATAACTCACACAACAAGTTCAACAATCTAAAGTCAGACATCTGAGCAGTGAAAACATGGTTGGAGCCACCTCCACATTGCAGCTGGTTGCTGCACATTCATTGCTTTACAGCACAGAAAAGCTGGTCCCAAAAAGCATCACTGTGTCCTCAGACACACATCTCTTCTTGAATGAAGAATCTGAAGATCCAATGCCCAGATTTAGTTGTTAAATCAATTAAACTCCTTTATATATTACACAAAACTCTTCCTACCTAAAATTCTTTTTTGTGGTGAGTGTGGGAAATATAACTATTTCCATTATTTACAAGGATTACACATAACATTTCGGTAGCCAACAGAATAAAGCTTCCTGAATGTATAAATTTCCCTAAGACAGTATCAGTCTTTGAATATGCTATAAATAATTTGACCACTAACTGGAGACAAAGCCACAGCATGTCCACATAGTTTACGTAGTTTACAGGAACTATTAAAAACCATGAATCAGCCTAGACTGAGTCACAAATTTCTTTCCACAGATCTAAATATTTGACTTTTTTTGTCTTTAGTCTTTACCATTAAATAAATCACATTTGCATTATATTCCAGTCTTTTAATATTTGGAGGTAGTTGCTGATACCTCTTTTACATTTTGTCTCCATATTTCTTTACAATCCTGGCTTTCAGGAACCTAAAGCTTTTCCAGATAACAGTTTGCAACTAGGAGAAGCACATCTTTTCATCTCTGTTCCTAGGGCCACATTCCACAGTAGGTGCAATATTATCTAAAAGGAGCTCTAAATTTCCCTTCTCTGTAATTAAAACAAACAAAACCAAACCCCAAAAAATCTATAGACTATATCTGATCTCAGTCTCAAAACAAAGAAGTTCACTCCTTCATTGAAAACAGTCTCTCAGAAAAGGAAGTTCTACTTGGATATTGTCCCCTTGGAAAACTCTTCTGACAGCTTTTCAGTAGGCTATTTTCAAAGATTTATTGAGCCCTCTGAAACACTGGAGAGCCTCCAGCTAATTCAGTCCTAGTTTGAGAAGAATATTGAATATATTGTCAGGGCAAGGGGTAATGGTTTTAAACTAAAACAGGGTAGGTTTAGATGGATATGAGGAAGAAATTCTTTGCAATGAGGATGGTAAAACACTGGAACAGGTTGCCCAGAGAGGTTGGAGGCCCCATCCCTGGGAACATTCAAGGCCAGGTTGTATGGGGCTCTGAGCAACCTGATCTAGTTAGCGGTGTCCCTGCTCACTGCAGGGGAATTGGACTAGATGACCTCTAGGGGTCCCTTCCAACCCAAAATATTCTATGATTCTATGATTTTTGCATAGAAAAAACCCAACAGACCCTCCCTAACCCAAGGACCAAAGCTTCAACCCCATGAAGTGAAATTGTAAGATCTATTATGCAAATTTAAGCCCTATTTTGTTTTCCTGAAGAACTTATTTTTTTGGTGATATGATGCATATATCTAAATTAGCATTCTGGGTTGCTTCAGGAGTGTACTTTCATAAATACACAAGTCTACTGACTGTCCCTGTCTTATATTGGATACCAAGAAGCAGTGAACAAACTTTTTCAAGACAGGGCTATTATTAATATTCCAGAAAAAAGTGACAGCAAGTTAAAAAAAAAATCTCATGTCTCTTCTGATGTTAGGAAGCCTGAGAAGATACAGCATTGGATGGAGCTGTGGTCACGGCATGGCACAACACACTCATCTTCGTCTTGGTGAGGCTGACCAATTCTATGTTCACTTGCATTCTTAGAGCATCTTAGTTACAATACAGATTCATCCATCACTGACAGCGATCAAGTCTGGAATACAGATGTCCTGGTTCCAGCTGGAATAGAGTTAATTTTCTTCATAGTAGCTTGTATAGTGCTGTGTTTTGGATTCAGTGCTAGAAGAACGTTGATAACACACTGAGGTTTTTAGTTGTTGCTAAGTAGTGCTTATACCAGTCAAGCACTTTTTCAGCTCCCCATGCTCTGCCAGGTGCACAAGAAGCTGGGAGGGGGCACAGCCAGGACAGCTGACCCAAACGGGTATTCCAGACCACATAGCTCAGGGGAAGTTAGCTGGGGGGAGAGTGATCACTGCTCAGGACAGGCTAGGCATTGGTCAGTGGGTGGTGAGCAATTGCATTGTGCATCAATTGTTTTTTATACTTTGTATATTTTATTACCAATATTATTATTATTGTTATTATTTTCTTTTATTAAAGTGTCTTTATCTCAACCCACAGGTTTTACTTTTTCTCCAGATTCTCTCCCCCATCCCAGTGAGGGAGGGGGGGCAGTGGGCAAGCAGCTGTGCAGTGTTCAGCTGCCCGCTGGGTTAAACCACAACAACAGACTTAACTTTGAAGAGAACCTTGGTGGTAGAGCCTAATATTCTTATCTCATTAATAAACCAACAATTCCTGGGAACATGTACTTATAATGTTTGCACACTGATTAAATCCACATCTCTTAAGTATCTAGCAGTCACACCGTATCCATGACAGGGAGGTATACATTGGATTTGCTATCATACAGATTACTAACTCCTTCTACAATAGTCTTCTGGGCCAGTCACCATAATCCCCACTTAAATTCGTTTCACAGAGTGATCTAGGATATGCACAGCTGAATTTACCTGGATTAAGCCTGCGCGTGTATTTCAGGAGCTTAACTAATACTCAAAAACTTCTGACAGGAGTTCAGTCAATGGAACCAGACTAGAGCTAGTCCTTTTTAAACCTCCCAAATGTGTACAGCATGGACATTCAGCCTTAGCACCAAATATTTTGCTTTAAAGATCTGCTTATTTTGCTCTGTACTATTTGGTATTGTAGGCATAGTCTGTGCAAGTGCCAGGGACAGATGAAGACCGAGGCCAGGGTGGCTCATCTTAACAGATACTTGTAATAAAAGACAGACAAGCCAAAAAGTGCAATATAGTGGCAAGGACACCAATGAGGAGTCAGAGAACTAATTTAAATCCAGAACAAACAAACTCAGCAAGACAAATTACCATTCTGTACCTTTATTTAATCTCCTTAGCCTTCATGACAAACCCTGTCTCTCACTGCATTTGCACACTGCACTGCATAAAAGGCCCTAATCTCAGTACAGAACACTAATCCCTATTATTATACAGTATGCTGTTAAAAATATAAAGGTGACCTCCAACTTTCTCTATATGCTCTCAGAGAAATAATTTCATTAAGACACATCCATATTGTGTTCATAAAGGATGACTGTGTCATGCAGAGAGCCTGGAACCTGACCGGCTTTGCACCTATAATCTGTGAAGCTAGTCCAAGAGTCTGAACACTCATTCATGAGGTAAACACATAGCCAAGTCTCTGTATCGTTGCTGTTACCAGAACTGCAAAATTGATGATAGATGCCTACATGTCTTCGAAGGCGGAATGAGTTCACCACATGTTGACTACTCAGTTTGAGCCAAAACAACTTTTTCAGTTGAATAAAAAACAGAAAACAACTTTGCCTACATAAGCAGATGCTTCAATGTTATACTTCACATTTTCCAACCACTGAATACATATTAAATATTATATAAAGTGTCTATTACAGTCTCCTGAGCCCAGGGGATTTTCTTACTGTGGAGATAAAGTGAACCATCTGAAACTGCTTATTTGGATTCTCCTTCTATCCAAAATAAAGACACGGGTTTCATAATTTTCTTACATATATTGGTAACATTATCTTTTGGACATACGTCACAACATGGCCAAATCTGTAGCTATGTAAAAGACTGTTAAACTCTGTATTATACACACATATTTGACATGCATAAAAAAAACCAGAGGTATAATTGCATCCTTAAAAAGGGAAGAAATAGGAAGCCTTTAATCTGAAGTAGTCTGAAGGCATTACTAAATGAGAAAAGAATGTTTTTTTGTTTTGACTCGTGCCTGCACAGAGGTAGAAAACAAATTGTTATTCTTCAAGGAAAAAAAAAAAACCACCAAAAAAACCAAACCAAAAATGGAACAGCAACAAAAGTTATAAACAAGCCTTTCTGTAGAAGTCTGATGACCGTGAACATAAAATAGGTGTTGTCTGATATACTTTGTAAGCAAAGCATACTTGTTGCAATCAATCACCCAAGACAGTCAATCATTCTATGAATTACTGCATTCATACATTTTTACCTAGTCTCCATCCTGCTTAGACAAAAATAAATTTTTACCAATGAAGTTGCATCTATCTTACTGAAGAATGTTGACCCAATTACTCCAATTTTCTGAAACCCAGAAACAATAGAACTATCCGCCTAAAGAATAGGATTGTAGCCATCACCATGGTTCTTTGAATATAGCCTGATTTATACTGTCCCTCACCTACTGCACAACAACTGCCTATTTCCCAGCGCTCCAAGTCTATAAACACTAAAACCATCAGGACCCCAGTTGGCAACCAGTGCAGAACCTAAACAGGTTCTACATCACCCAACCCGCTCAAGGTAGGTATTAGGAAGAGGTGGTAGGAAGGTGGGACAGTTAGTCTGTGTGACTTTTTTAACTTGATTTTTAAAATTGAGAACCAGTACTTGCTTGCTTCAGCATGCAGACTCACAGAAGTGTAAAAATACTTACAACTGTATGCCCTACTTGCATCATAACTTATTTTTTTAATAAAAAAATGATAACGTTCATTTTCTGCAAAAACATCACATAATTATCTCAGGTTTCTAGTTTATAGCCTTATGTATAACATGGCTTTCTGTTAGTATAGGGTTACCCATTCATGTTTAAATAAAAAAAATTAAAAAAAATTAAAAAGGGAACACCACCCAAAACCCCAACCCCTCAAGTAGTTGTAATACAATACACTTATTAAGAAAAGGTATCTATTTAAAACCATGCCAGGCTAAAGAAATTTAAAACAAGTTAGTACCTGTGCTGAATATACTCTTAAAAAATGAAGTGCAGCATAAAACCCTCAAAACAAGGGTTTCACAGTAATCAGCACTACATAATCCATCAACATTTCTACCTGCAGAGCTTAAAATTGAGAATTTTAAGGCCTTGATCACAAGTTCACTGGAATTAATGGGGAGTTTTCAGGGGCCTTGGATTATATTCCAAAGAAATAAACAGGCACAAACAGACAGGAACATAAGGCAAGTTAGCAGAAAAACACATTAACAGTAAGGGTAAGCTTACTTCATGTTCTGAGAAACAATTAGCACACCTGCTTTACTTCAAAACCCTAATGCAATTACACTGCAGGCTACATTTACATATGAGAGGCAGCACTTTTTTTGAACTGAACTTTAGTTTATTTCAAGATAAAACAGTTAAAATAAGCATTAAAATAAAAATAAATGTATTAATAGCCTACAGGCACTTGGCAAATTTGTAAGCAAAGAACATTATTGCATCATTTTTATATGAACTGCAATGAAAAAGACTAGATACAGTCATAATTCTGGACAGCAAAAATGCAAGAATAATAAGTTCTAAGTATTTTCTTACCAGAAGCCACCATTTTCATTCTTTATCCTGATGCTTAAAATAGAACTTCCTCCACAATTAAGTATTACACTTAGATAGAATTAATGCAGTCCAGAGGCATAAGCAATGGACTATGTGACTCTTAATCTTCCTTTCAGTCTTGCCTTTTGTGATTTACTTATGAGGGGGACATATTTCATGGGCATGCTTCCAGTGATACAGTTATGAAACATATACTGTTGTAAGAGTTGAAGCAAGGATATACACTATCTTTTAAGATCATTTTTCTTTTACACATTTCCCAGCAAAGCAACCTTTATATTCTGAGAAAAAGTTGTATAAAATACAGCTATTAAATGCATTTTTGTTACGTCATCTTTCACCAGTGCAATAGCTATTAGTTAACAGGTCTCTGTGCCACATTGTTTGCACATGTAGGCTACACTTTCTTATAAAATACATTTTTCCATTAAGTTACATAGAAATGTAACCAAAATGTGTTAGTAACTATCTATCTTTCAAAGTCTGCCTGTTGGTTTAAATAGTTACTTGAGTGACTTTAGAAAAATGAGATGAGGTGGTAATTTGTATTATTTTTATAGATTTGTTCAAGCTTAAACACATTTTTGTAATTGATCTTTCACAGGCTGCCATAAGATCCTCATAGGGAATCTGATGTAGCATGGGCTGGATGAGCAGACAGTAAGGTGGATTGAAAACTTGGCTGAAGGGCCAGTCCTAGAGGGTGGTGATCAGCAACATGGAACCTAGTTGGAGGCCAGTAATTAGTAATGTCCCCAGGGATAGATACTGGGTCCAGTCCTATTCAACAGTTTCATTAAGGATCTGGATGATGGGGCAAAGTATACCTTCAGCAAGACTGTGGAGGATACAAAACTGGGAGGAGTGGCTGATATGCCTTGAGGGTCATGCTGCCCATCCAGAGAGATCTCGGCAGGCTGGAGACACAGGCTGACAGGAACCTCATGAAGTTCAAAGGGCAGTGCAAAGTCCTCCACCTGCAGACAAACAACCCCACCAGTACATGTATCAGTACATGCTGGGAGCACCAGCTGGAAAACAGCTTTGCAGAAGAGACCCTGGGGATCCCGGTAGACACCAAGTTGAACATAAGCCAGTAGTGTGCCCTTGCAGCAAACAAGGCCAACAGTATTCTGGGCTACATTAGAAGGAGGATTGCCCAGAAGGTCATGGCAGGTAATCTTTCCCTTCTTTTCCACACTGGTAAGGCAACACCTGCAGTACTGTGTTCAGTCTGGGGTCCCCAGTACAAGAGCGATATGGAGCTACTGGAGAGAGTCAACCAAAGGGCCATGAAGATGGTTAAGGGACTGGAGTATCTCTCCTATGACAAAAGGCTGAGAGAGGTAGGACTGTTCAACTTGGAGAAAAGAAGGTTCAGTGGGGGGTGAGCTCATGAATGTGTAAAAATATCTGAAGGGAGGGTGTAAAGAAGGTGAAGCCAGACTCTTCTCAGTGGTGTCCAGTGACAGGCCAAGAGGCAAAGAGCACAACCTGAAGCACAGAAGATTCCATCTGAACATCAGGAAACACTTTGAGGGTAACTAAGCACTGGCACAGGTTGCCCAGAGAGGCTGTGGAGTCTCCCTCCTTGGAGATATTCAAAAGCCGTCTGGACGTGGTCCTGAACAGCCTGCTCTAGGTGGTCCTGCCTGAGCATGGGTGTTGGACAACAGGACCTCCAGAGGTCCCTTCCAACGTCAACCATTCTGTGAAGGCACAGCAGTGAGTTTACCTGCAGGATCTTTCTTCCCAAACCTGTCTTGAGCTTCTTTCCTCCCTGATACGAGTTTTCTAGGTTTTCCTTAAGCTTTTCTTCTTCTTCAGGCATTTCTGTGAAAGATATCTAGCAAAACCTAGTCTATTTTACACTGTATATTCTGAGAGCAGAACCCACGTCCAGGTCTTGACTATGTTCATTATTTTCCTGATATGGTATTAAATTAGAGAACAGCCCAGATGTTAGGTGTTTTTTTCTCCTCAAGCATAAGAAAGAAGAAGAATTACAATGCTTCTGGATTTTTCCATTTTTGAGGGATTCTACTTCTTTTAACAGGAGTTGCATGAAGTTATTCTTAACAGTTAGAGCAAGCAGATCAGGGTGGCTCAATTTACAGTTTTTCATTCTTACATAATTTTTTCCATCTACTATTATGAAGACCATAAACCATGGAAGCAATTTTTAGAAAATCCACTATGCCTGCAGATCCACATTTCTTGACATAATTCTTTTTTTCCAGTGTCTCCAATAACATCTTGTACTGTTTATCCAAATATTTGACGATAAGCCTCCTAACGTGCTGTGAGAAGCTACGGCCACACAGAGCATGCAAATAATAATAAATGCTATAAGAGTTATTGCAATGTGTGTGCCATGTGTCGATGTTTTAATAAGTGTAATCCTTAAAGGAGACAGATAAGAAGCACTTTATGTGGGAAATGAAGTGACTGTTAAGTAACATTAGAAAATTGTACTAGCAATACAAGTTTAATCAAAATTTTAGTAACACATGGCTCAGAGTTTCACCCTTCCTGAGAGGAAACAATTGCTAAATCAGTATGCTAGATGACTGAAGACAAAAAATCTGAAGTTGCATAAAGTCGTATTAAGGTTCTCTGAAGCGGATTTTATTATTAATTGTTCATATTAATATTGCCTTTCAAAACCAGGACCCAGACCATCCTTGAGGTCAAATTCACCTTGCAGCCAAACAAAAGCCTTTGTTCACACAAACAGGTCTAAAAAGGAGCCCTAGCAAAATGTTAGCATGTAATGTGATAGCATTTAAGCTTCCACCTGTCAAAAATGCGACAATATGCTTCAGAGTGTTCTTGGCCCCATATTCTGCAGGGCAGTGGGGACACATACTCTAAATTCAAGGACTTTGAAGCAAGTTGGAATCCTACCTCAGAAGCAAGAAAGCAGATCTACAGAAATAACCTAGTCTTGTCATTTTGGGAAATATTTTCTCTGTAATGTTTAAGATTTGTGTAAGTAGAATTTTACTTTCTGAAAGCTACCTGGTAATGGTTAATGTTGATATTGAAATGGAACAAAGAGGTGACTGAAGTAATCAGTCTTAAAATATCATTGTGTATTGCAATAGCCTGCAACATTGGGACGCAGCCATCTAGGTTCCTACTCTGAAAGGGACAGAGACCTACAAAGAATACTCTGTCAGATGCCATGATGAAGTCAAACACGTCCCTAAAGATGATATTTTCCTTTGCATTTCAACAAATCCGAGTATATCAACCATCAAAAGGGAGGTTTCTGATCAGTTCCCCTCTTCTCAGATTCCTGTTCTTCCTCTACATCAAATTTGGCTCACCCTGCTGCAACATGACTGCTAGATCAGCTCGCCTATCTGAAAGAAAGTTAGCAATCTCATTTGGGAAGAAAGGTAAGTAAATTTTCTGTAAAATCAGCAAGTTGATCAGCTTAGCCTCTGGCCACATGATCAATAGTAGCAACACAAGGCATCTGGCAGACCCTGCAACTCAGGAAGCTGGGCATCAGTATCAACCTGCCACTGGACCAGATGAGACATGCATAAAACTGCATCTAAAATTTCCAGGTGTTCCATCTATTCTGGAGAGCTGAACTGAAAAATGTTATATTATCATTTATCTAAAGTATTCATATGGTTCACAACTTGCCCATATGTATATTTTATCATCTTCACTGCATATATCCTCACCCTTATAAAAAGCTGGGTAATGCTATTAGCCCATTATACAAGCAAAGAAATGAGTTGCAGTGAGAGTATGATATCTTGCCCAAGGTTACATGGAAAACACAAAGCCTGGTTTCATTCTATCTTTAAAAGGAGTATTAAGTCAAACACTGTTGTGAGGTCTTATTCCCTGTCTACACCCAAAACATTTCTTTAGGTTAGGCCAACTTTAGGAGACTTAATCTAGAAACTGAATATAAATTCATAATGAAGTGAAAATTCAACATTTCCCCAGCTCAGCTCCATCATTTTTTCACAAAGTAGCCATTTTCCTAGAGCCAGGCAAACTTCAAGTTAAGCTAAGCTGTCAACAGAATAAACTTCTGGCAGATGAGGAAACTTAGTCAACACCTTGAGTCTCGAAGTAGCACTTCCACTGTTAGAGACTCCTTTCTCTAATACAAAAAAATTAGTCACAAATATGGTCTCGAATATCTTAATCAGAGTAACAGTCAGTCTAACTGCAGACAGCTTGTCTCACGAGTCATCCTGTGAAGGTAATAGGCAGGTGCACTAAAGAGCAGGTACAAGGGAGGAATTTACATCCATTTCTTTCTTAGAGTTGGAAATGGAAAACATTTCCCACAGTCAAAATGAAAGCAAGCTAAGGAATCAGCCATTGAGAGGCCAAATAGTCAAACTTTTCATACTTCAGGAGGGAAGGCGGCAAGTGAGGAAGATGATGTAGGCATCACTTGGATTTACCAAGAGCAAATTGTATTCGACTAACGTGAATGCCTTCTGTGTGAGATGACCGTGGACTAGAGGAAAGTAGAACATATTGCATATCTTGACATTAGCAAGGCTTCTGAAAGTCTCCCATGTAAACCTTATTAAGAAAAATAAATATATAAACAGAGAAATTGGCAAGATGTGTACTGGATAACCATATAAAAAGGGTTGGAAACCGGATGACCCATTGGGCTAAAAGAGTTGTGGTCAGCATACAGAGTCCAACTGGTGGCCCAATACTACACGAGTATCTCAGGGATCGCTACCAGGATCAGTACTGTTTAATGTCCCATTAATGACCTGGAAAATTGGAACACATTCATAGGCACAGTCTCAAGAAATGGGTTGACAGGAGCCCTGCAAAGGTCAAAGGCAAACAAAGTTCAACAATGGGGAGGGGACCAATATAACTACTGAAGAATAAGCATCCTTTTGAATAAGTAATCAAAATTAGTCCACAGCAAAAGCAAATGGATTAATTAGCTGCTATTTATAAAGGGTTAGACAGACAGTCATGCAGAAGATGATATCTTGTCTAGAAATCCAGAGCAACAAAAATATCACAACTTCTCAGCTAAATCCTTAGCTAAAGAACATTGGGATTTCATTTTTCCTCTAAGATTAAAAAAGGGCATGGTGGTGAAAAAAGTTGAAACCAAAGATCCTTAAAAAAAAAAAAAAAAAAAAAAGGCAGCTCAAACCCAGGTTTTCCTAATGGTATATAACTTATCTTAAGGTCTATTAGAACAAGGTATCTGTCATTGCCTCTACAAAAGGAATAAAAACAAACTAGCCCTATGTTTGAGATCCCAAAAGATGAGACAAAATGAAAACACAAGTGTAAAATCAACACCTCCACACTCTCAAAACTGAATACATAGGGGGGAAAAAAAGCAGTTTCTCAAGAGTGTTAGAGAACTTTCTGCAGAGAGTTTGAACTTTAAGTAACACCTCCTCCTCCCCTTGAAACTAGTCCATATTGGGTTTTCCCTTAGGATGTACACAGGGTCATGAATTCAGGACTGAGAAGTTGAAAGAGCCAGTATTATTTCAAGTGCCCACCAATCCAATGCTTTTTATCAGCAACTGGAAATTAGATTTATAAACAAGGAAAATCCAGTGAAAGTCATTTAAGAATTGAAACTATTGCTATTGCTGGTATTAATACCGTACTTGGAGGCAACTCCAGGTCATAAAACACTTGTCCGCATTGGACCTTATGGTCTTAGCCATACTTTTTATGGCTTTCTGTCCCACAGCATCAGGGAGAGGAAAGAAAAAAAAAGAAAGACTTGTGATTATCCAAAATATCCACATCAACTCGTGTTTCCCATATCAAGTTAAAGTGTTCATGAAACACCATGGAAAGGAAAGAACTTCAACTCGCTGGAAGACAATGCTGGCACACAAATGACAGATGGAGACTAGTCATAGCATGCAATGGGTTATTCACATGGAAAAATATTAAAGTGACTGCACTGTTATTCCTACAAGCTTTAAGTAGTATAACAACCTTACAGATTATATGGTAGCCAATAATGAAGAAAAAAACATTACTTCCTTTCTGTAGCCTTGGTTTAGAATCCTCAGGAAGGTATTCTACTTTTAATGCAGTTTTTCTTTGCAAAGCAGTATGAAAAAGTGCTTTACATAAATCAATGGCAATTTACCTGACAAAGACTGCAGAAAGAAACTAAAATCCCTACATCTCAGAATAAGTATATTTAAACAAATCAGGCAAGACCATTATGTATGAAAATCAACATCTGGAAAAAAAAGCACCCAATTTTTATTTTACCTCTGTTTTCAGATGACATCCATGCATACAGACATTTGGAGGGGGATTTTGGGGCGTTGAAAAAAGCTCACCTCAGAAATATTTGTGCAAGTGTACATTCGCAAAGGCTTATGTCAGAAGTGTTAGCATAGCCATCAAGAAATTATTTACATGCCTTCTCTGCAGAGAGCAAACATTAAAGAAAAAGCAAGCTGAACACAGCATTATTTGTGTCCAGTCATACACAGTGAATTGCAAATAAATAAAAATTTAAACCAACAAAAACTACCAAAGAACTTGTCAGCTGCATTTGGCCTTTGATAAAACTAACTCACAATTAGAACACCTCCAGCTTTTGGAAAGCAAGAGTGGCCCCTATTCAGTCTAAATACTTCATATTACCCTTTTGGCGGTCTGTGTAACTTCCACATTCCTCACTTAAAGCTATGTAACAGAAACTAGTTAAATGAGCCAATGACTTCTCATGTCCCAGGCAGGCATTGGAGTCTGTTGTTCAAATATACGTTCATTTATCACACCACCAAAAAAAAAAAAAAAAAAAAAAAAATTTAAAAAAAATCAACATTTGTGTATGGTTTTAGAGCCCACTATTCCAAGGAGTCAACCACAGAAGTTGATGCTTTTTCTGTTCTAGTCTTGCTACGTTTGGCCAGTTTGTATGTGGACATTCACAATGGAGCTTCATTTCAGCCTGAGCCTTCCGGTGAAATTACTGAGCATACTGAAGTGAGTATACCAAAACAACAGACAAAACCAAACAGCAATAAAAAACCCCAAAGAGCACCCGCCCCACCCCACCATACACACACCTATTTCTAATTACTAGCACAAAAATACTAAGCTAATACAGAACCCAGAACTCAAACCCGCTGTATGGAAAAATCTGAAAAATAAATTTTAGCCCTATCGTCTTGCAGGGCAGGTCTTTTCCTCCGATTTAGCTACCCGATTCAAAAGCTTTCAAAGGCTGAGTTCAACAATCCTCATGCTTTCTCCTCCAGAGTCCTAAAAGAGCTTCTATCTTTCTATCATCATCCTACTACAAGCAAGTTTGCTGCTCTTCTCAGAAGTCTTTCAGCCTACAGTTTCCTTCAAGCTTCACAGCTCCTCTCCTTCTGTGCTTGTCCCACCTCCACAATAAAAGGCTCTCCAGGGCTCAGGGCTCAGTTACTCTCATGTCCCCCTTCCTGCAAAACACAGCAGCCAGGACAAGCCTTTTTTTTTTTTCCCCCCCATTAAACCAAAAAGGGAAAAAACAACACATTGCATGGTAACCATGCAATAAACACAACTAAACAAACCTATCAGTTACAGTATCAATCTCAACAGTTAAAAGCATACACATATATAGATGTGTAATTAAAGTTAAGTAGAGCCAAAACAAGCTACTATAAATCCAACACAACTCACAGAAGAGAGGGCACTACCAGCAGTTATGCTGTTTTCAGATTACATCATCATAACGTCTCTAATTAGACATGCAATTATATCTAGAATGGTATTCTGGGAAGATGTTTCCATCATGGTGGTAATAATCAAGTGCCCATCAGTAGCTGGTTTCTCATCAAGCTATTCTACTTGAGTCAGAACTTCCATGCTCAGAGCCTGAAGAAATTAGCCAGATACGCTATCAAAAATTAATGATGTCCAGAAATAAACTGAGAACATTCGATGCCAAAGAGAATCATAAAGTGAATAAACACAGCAACAAGTATTTCCAAAGGTTCTTATGACAAAAGTTAATCTTCTACATACTGGAGAAACAAGCATTTAAAAAAAAAATGCCACAAATAGCTGTTGGGGAGATACTTTTATCAAAAAAGAAACCACAGAAAGCAACAGGTCAAATACAGTCACCAGATTAGTCCGAACAGGAAGGGATCTTATGGTCTTTCAAAAATATCCCCACACACCTTATTTAAGCAATGTATTAAAAAAAACCCAAAACAACACAAACACAACATACAGTGGAAACCTGAGAGCTAAAACATGCACAAATTTCAAATGCTCCATGTGTGTCCTATGCACTATGGCCTGTAAATCAGAAAGTATTATATACAGTGGTGCTCCTATAATAAGCAAGCATTTCTACATTTGCTGCAAATTTCTCCCTAGATCAGAGAAAATCCCATTTACTACCTGCACAAACTGACTTCAAAAGATGCAGTTTCTCAGTGTCTGTTTCCGAAAAATAAAAATAGATGTGCAGCCTCTTGGAAAACAGATTCTGTAATTCTGAGAAACAGCTTTCACATCCCTTGCAAGGCACAGTGATACAGTTGCTTGTATTTCTCTGCACTGAAAACATCTGAGCTCTCATTTAATTACAAGGAGAGAAGATTCTGAAAGAACACGTCGTTGACTGACACAGCAAAGCCACTCTGGTGGCAAAAACTTCAGTTGTTCTTAGTGTAATCGTTGCCTGTTATATTACTAGATCTATAGACCACACTTGCAAGGCTGTTGCCAAACTCAAACTGACACACAGCTCGGAAACCTTCCATTTTCATTGTAACTTCAGGGCTTTCAAAAGTGCATACTCAGGTCTTATGAATTTAAATCACTTAAGAACTTCTGAAAGTGTTATCCTGCCAGTACAAAAATTACATATAACACTTGGAAGAGAACTAACTATATTTTTGCAAATCCTACTTTTATTTCAATCAACATGTTTTCCCTGGGACTTCCACACAAGGTGCATTGCAGAAGGTGACACGCAATACCAAAAAAGGGCTCTGAATTTGTCAGGGAAGTGCAGCAGGGTGGGAACAGGGGAATAAAGAAAAATAATTTAAAAATCAAGCATCATGAAAGAAGTGATGAGATGAAATTACAGAAGAATGGAAAAACCGAAGGCATTGGTTTGGATAGGTAAATCCAAATATGGAGAAGTAAAAAGGGAAGCATTTGTGCAATAGAGTAGCTTTTTAAAGTTGCATATGAAGCAAGTTATTTAAAGCCAAAGAGAATGTGTGGAACAGCCCCAGCACAGACAGACTAGGGGAACAAAGTGCACAAACTGAAGAAAAAAAAATACTTTTTTAAAATTGAAATTCCCAGAAGTTGAAGATTTCAGCTGACATATGGTTGCAGAAACAAATTGATTTAAGCTGATGCGCATTAAGACCGTATACCACACATCCAGAGAACACAGGCTGGCACTTTCCAGCTTTCCACAGCAGGAGTTTGATGCAACTAAGCCATGACAACAAAGCTCGGAGAAAGCAATACTGCATAAAATGGGATAAAATACCACAGAAAGAGTTAGGTGCTATCTGCCTGCCACATGCCCAATAGGGAATTGAAAGAAAGATCTACAGGGACAGCAGCTCACACTGACAAAGGAAATTGCTTTGTTCAAAAGGGTAACATTTTCCAAAACACTATAGCAACTTTGTTCCATGCTAGACCCAAAGGAACTGTTGTTGTTATTTAAACAATAAATCATAGTCACTGTAAGGGCCTGAAACAGCTTTTGGTGTATTGATCTTTTTAAACTCACGTAATAAGCATCAATCAATCTTCAGCATGACAGATTTGGTATAAGTCACATTCTACACATAAACCACTCCAAAAATAGTTTCAAATTACAAATAATTTCAAAATTGTTGGGCTTTCATTCATCAGTGTTCTTTTTGTTTGCCTGATTTAAGAAATTCATTTTCAAGGTGTGTTTCTTTAGAACCAATCCATCAGCTGCAACAACCAGGGTGGCTATCTAATCTCTATTTAAGTAACAGGACTTATTAAAAGACACATCTTCCCAGGGATCTAAAAATCACAGATCCAACAGAGGCAGCATTGAATATACTTCATCCCATATAGTTTTAAGCAGAGCTTATGCACAGGACTGTATGCATGACTCCAAATGACTTTTTATCTAGCAAATAGCAAAAGTTGACACTTCACAAAACATACTAGTTTTCTATGAAAAAATACATGGAGAAATAGCATGGTTTAGCAAACACTTCAAACCGCAACAGAAGCCAAGTCTAAATGATGTGAAGGATAGGCTCACTATCCTACCAGAACTTAGCATTAATGAACCCTGTTAAAAGCTTAGGGAAACTACTTTTCCATAAGGCATCAAAGACCACAAAAGTCAGTAGATAGCATACCCTCAATATTAGAGTTTACAGGACTATACAGTGCTGCAGGCCATAAGACAATTCTTTAATAAGCAGGAAGAAGTTACTGGATGGACTGATTTAGGAGAAGAAAAAGTGTGATCGCTTGTCGTGGTTTAACCCGGCTGGCAGCTAAGCACCGCACAGCTGCTCGCTCACTCCCCCCCCTCCCTCAGTGGGATGGGGGAGAGAATCAGGAAGAAAATAAAAGGTTAGAGCCGAGGGCTGAGATAAAGACAGTTTAATAAGAGAAAATAATAATAATAGTAATAATGAGAATGATAACAGAATATACAG